>CAUYPK010131509.1:0-26150 GCA_963574355.1 Loris lydekkerianus | reverse complement strand
ATAATTGCTAAGTCATGGAAGAAGCCCAAGTGCCCATCGACCCATGAATGAACTAGCAAATTGTGGTACATGTATACCATGGAATACTATGCAGCCTTAAAGAAAGATGGAGACTTTACCTCTTTCATGTTTACATGGATGGAGCTGGAACATATTCTTCTTAGCAAAGTTTCTCAGAAATGGAAGAAAAAGTATCCTATGTACTCAGCCCTTCTATGAAGCTAAATTATAGCTTTCACATGAAGGCTATATCCCAACTATAGCACAAGACTATGAAGAAAGGGGCAAGGAAGGGTAAGGGAGAGGGGAGATTAGACTGGAGGGAAGGTAATGGGTGGGACCACACCTATGGTGCATCTTAGAATGGGTACTGGCGAAAGTTACTAAATGCAGAATACAAATATCTACATACAGTAACTAAGAAAATGCCATGAAGGCTACGTTGAACAGTTTGATGAGAATATTTCAGATTATATATGAATCCAGCATATTGTACCCCTTGATTGCACTAATGTACACAACTACGGTTTAACAAAAAAAAAAAGAAAAGAAAAGAAATAATCTCCTCAAAGAGCTGGAAGGTGATTGGGAAGGACAGACCCAGCCTCAGTTTTGATAAGGAAGGTCTTGCTTCCATCCCATGTGAGAGGGAGGCAGGAACTCCTTCCCATGGAGTGAGGAGTCAGTAGATCGCACAGGTAGGAAACACACAGGACATAGGTAATGATTAGGAAATGCTCATTTCTTTCCCTGACACTGTGCACCAGACTGCCACATGGCTCTGCATGGAGGAAGAATGGGGCCCCTGGGATTCCCGTGACCAGCAGGGAAGGTACTCTGGAAGCGGGTTTGCTCTGCGGAGCCGGGGATGCTGAGTGCAGTTTCTGCAGGGGAAGGAGAGGGGATGGGTGCTTGTGCTGCCAGACCTGCCTGTCCCCCGAGCCAACCAACAGAGAAGCAGAGGAGAGATCAACCGTTCCACTTACATTTACAGAAAAGCCAGCGATTCTGTGTTCCGTTCGGCAGCGACAGCCAGGATATCTCCTCAAAGAACTGCTCTGCCTTCCTCTTTCTCTTTGTTTTATTCTGACAGTCAAAGTAAACATTAACAGTGTTATTATTACTCATCATACTCAGTACATGTTAAGCAGATCCTTCCTCACAGGTCACAAAGGTATACGATATCTTCTTATCTTAAAGTGGGTATATCTTCAAAGCATTTTGACTCTAACTTACAGTTAGTCAGCACTTCTCTGGGTGCAGAGTGCCCTGGGTCCCTGACTGTACCTCAGAGTCCAGTTCCCCAACTTATCTCTGACAGTAGCCTTGGAAGTGAGTAAACAACCTGCAGATGTCAGCAGCTGGCCTTGTCCTGACCCACAGTGCCCTGCATGAAATGGCCGTTTTGGTTAATTTTAGTGGCTGGTAACACTTGGGTACAAGGGGACGGGACATACGTCTCTCCTTGAATATTGCTCTAGCGAGCTTCACTTGCTCAGGGCTCCAGACTAAGTGACATCACTGTGGGGAAGCAGAAGCAGCAATGACCACTCACCCCTCATTCGCTATAGCAAGGGACCAGCCAATGTCACGTGGTGTTAAGCAGCAAAGGCAGGCACACTTTCCAAACTTCGTAGTGGAAAAGAGAAGACTTCAGCGGTGCCCTGACCTGAGGCTACTGGCCCGCAACAGCTGCAGGGACTGACCAGAGCAGGCATCCCATGGGTTGGTTAGGAGCACATGCTGGTGTTCTCTGGCTGGTCTTAGGTTGAAAACAAGGACAGAGATTAGGGAACCTTCAGTTACTAACCAGTCTAGGCTATCTGGTGCTGGTTGGTCTGGTGGTGATTATTTGGGTTCTTGGCTATTGCTGGAGATAGCACTCTGACCCCACCAAACCTGATGCAGCCGGCTGGGCTGGTTACCAGAGACAATCAGTCGCTTCTGGGCTCGGTTGCTGCGGTGAAGCAGGAGTCCTGTTTTTATATATGGTCTGGCCATTGTCCTCTGTAGATTCTATTTCTCATTTTAAGTTAAATGCTCTGATTCCTTCATCTCAATGGAGTGAAAATGCCTTGTTTTTCTGCCTTAGAATTTACTGCAGCGTTTGCTTGTGTCTAAAGGACTAATGTGGAAAGTCTCAGTGCAGGTGGAACACAGGTGCGTCTCCCCTGGGTGCAGAAGGCCCCCCAGCCAGCCCCAGTCACACTCCTTCTGTCACCCTGAGACATGCCTCATTCCTTCACACCCCGTTGTCACTGATATCCTGGCTGTCTAGCAAGACCCAAAACTTTCCCTTCGGCCCTTCCTGGTGATGGGCACAGAACTGGTTCCTGAAGGCACGTTCTGCCTTCAACCGCCTGGCCACTGGAGCCAGAGCTCAGTTCAGTCTTCGCACATGGACAGGGAACTATAGCTGGCAGCAATTCTGAGTGAGATTCTGCAAAACACAGACTGTTCCCCCCCTACAGATGAGTATTTCTTATGTTTCCCTCTGCCAAGAAAAAAGAGTGAAATCACAACTTTCCCCCCACCACATGCAGGTCTATGTAGAGCGAGGCTGATGACGAGCCCAGCCCTGCTGTTCTCTGGTGAGCTGCATGCGGGGACAGGAAGAACTGAGAAGAGCAGAGGGTCAGTGTGCCCTGCAGGCGCCCTCCCCAGAACTCAGAGGTCTCAGGTGCAATTTTGGCGAATGCTGGGCTGTAATCAATTCTTGGATGAATTCTCCAACCGGTGTTTAATATGATACCATTCTGGGCTGCTGATTAAAGAATGGTCCATATGTTTTAGATGCCAGGTGTGTAAGCAGCAAAGTCAACATTTAGTTGAGAACATGGAGGAACCTGATTTTTCCCCCAGATGGACGGCAAGCGTGTCTGCAGTCACATGGAATTTTTTGTGTGTTTAGGGTTAAGTCATAAAGCCTGAAAGAGGTCATTTTTGGCGTGAAAAGAAAGAACAGAACATTCAAAGTTATTTTTAATCTGCTTGGATTGTAATTATTTTTTTAAAAGTAACTTAACCTTCAATTTACAAAAAATGTATACCGATTTTAAGATTAAAAGACATATTTTAAAGGTACCTAGAATATAAAACAGAGGGTTGCTATTAAGTGTTGGCTGCCCCTCATGACACTGATCTGAGCCAGGGCAGGGCTGCTGGCTGGCGGGATGAGGCCCTGGGACTCAGGACAGATGTGATCTCCAATTACACTTCCACCTGCCATATGCAGAACACTGTGCTCCATTCCAGGGTGCATGATGAGAGAAAGGTGACACCTGTCTAGAGCAGAGGTTCTCTCCCCACTTTCTGCCTCCCAGAGCACATGGGCAATGTCTGGACACTCCTTTGCTTGTCAGAACTCGGGGGAGGGGGAGAGCTGCTGGCAGCCAGGGAGTAGAGCCTAGGGTGCAGCAAGGCCCCCACCACAAAGAATCACCTTTCCCAAAATGTTCTGAGCGCCAGAGGGGCTGAGAAGCCCTGGTCTCCAGCGAGCTCTCCGGGCCATTCTTGGAGGCAGCTAACGTTGCTGGGAGGCAAGGTGGCTCTGGAATGTCCTGGCTAGTGGGGCTGCAGCCTGACACAGCAGGTCCCAGCAGGAGGGAGATTATGGGTTGGTAACAGCGGCCCTCCTCCTCCTCCATGTCCTACACTACTCCTGCCTCACCTGTATCCAGCACCAAACTCCTTGCCAGTCACTCTCTGGATCATCTATGGCTCTTGACCTTTGCTCCTTTCTCTCCAGAAAATTCTTAATGGTTTCTTAAGACCCTGTCCCAATGCTAGACATCTTTGTGACACCTTCTCTGAGGCCCTCCCCATCCCCTCTGTCCTTCTAGGCAGAGGAAAGTTTCTCCTTCTCTTTCCCACTCTAACAACTCATCACATTTTATTGTGGTGGTTTGTTTGCATTTAGTGAAATCTCTGCTTCTGGGAATTAGGCACAGACTCTTTCCCAGCTCTGGGCTCCTAAGTCCCGGCATCGTGTCTGGCACTTAATAGGTGAGTGATAAGTTTATGACAAATTACTCCTTTAACAAGATCCACAAGTGCCATGCTTTTCCTACAGGGAGCCCTGATTTCAGAAATGGAGAGAAACAGCTTTTGTTGTGACTCGGAGAAAACATGTCTTGTCGGGGTTGTATGTAAATCATCTAGCACAATGCCTGACACATTTCAGATTTTATTAAATGAGCATCATTTGCCTTCCGCTCCCTTAGAGCAGCCAGCATGGCTCAGCGAGGGGCACGGCATGGCTGTTAGGACTGCGCAGACGTGGAGGTATCACACCACATTGCTACTGTCGAGACTGACGGTTGCCAGGAATGAAGCATCCTCTGCCCAATTCTTGCCATAGCCTGTCACCTCCATTCTGGGACCCCTATGTGTGCAAAAGACACCAGATGGACAGCCAGATCCATCCTCCCTTTTGTCACACAGAAGAGCAGCTGGGAAGTGGCCACCTCCTCTGGGGCTGTTTCCGGCCTCCTTGAACCTCTATGAGCCTATTGAACGTGAACCTTAGTGGAACAAGAGCAGATGTGATCTGTGCTCTGCTGGCTCAAAGCTTGACAGGGCATATCTCGTCTAAGTTCCGTCACCTCTTCACTGGGCAGGTGCAGTAAGACCCTGAGGATGGCAAAGTCACAGGTGGGTAGAGCCTGGATCCTTGAATCCTTGCATTGAGGATCCTTGAATCCTTGCATTGAGGAGAGCCACTTCCAGAAGCCTTGGACCATTACACTGATGTGAAATAAACTTCTGTTATACCTTGTATGTTTTAGGGTCAATTTGTTGCAACTGTTGAGCCTGCCTTAACTCACCACGTTTTAATAATTGAACAAATAGAGCAGTGTGTATGGAGTGCAAGGACATAAGGTTTACCTCCTTTCCCTCCCACTTTCACATTAAAATGATACTGAGGAATAGCAGCCGGAAGAGCAGGGAGCCAGTCACAGTCGGAGAGGTCTTACAAGTTCACAGAAGGCAGGAGCAGGTGGAAGGATATTGACCCAAGAGCTCCATGTGGAGAAAGGCTGGGGTGTCTTCAGGGCTCTGTCTACTAGAGTCCCAAGGACACTCCAGCCTTGGAAATTGTGCAGGGTTAGTTCCATGAGAACAAAAATGAGAAGTGAGGTAGAAAACAAGAGTATAATTAAATGGTCAGTCTATAGACCAAAATGCTGCTCAGTGTTCCCCTCCCCCCGATTGTGTGCTCAGAATAAGCAGCAGCAGCCATTCAGCCCTCCACCCCCACCCCACACATAAACAGAGTAATCTGAAGAGATTGGACAGGGCAGGTTAGTCTAGGACTGCCCAGGGCACCTGGTGTAAATGTGGGTGTTTCTTATTCTCTGCATTCTGATGCCTGGAGGTGTCCCTGGCAGAAGGGCCTGCTCCCTTCCCACTCACCCTGGAGAGAACTCTGTGGGCCTTATAGCTGCTGCTCCCATACATGGAGCTCTGAGCACCCTATTTATTAATTTTTACCTGAATATGAGTAAGTAACCATCTCCAGATATTTGAAAACTCACTGAAATGTCAGAGAGAGAAACTAAAGTTAGAAAACTCCCAAGTAAACAGAAATTTTGAGAACTAAAGAGACCCTTCCTGCCAAACTTCTATAATGATATCATCAGAAAAATAGAGAAAGACAGAGCACAGATGAATAGAATGGTATGGAGGGGACAACCAAAGGGTAAGAATGGAATTTTGGAAATTAAAAATGTGGTTATTTCGTAGCAGACACTGAGGACGCACAGTACGCTGCGAGGCCTTCCTCTCACCGACCGGGTTTCTCTGGCTCACGGCCTCCCGGCTCAGACCATGCTGATCCTGATCAGTAACAGGGGGTTTAAGTTTTTGCAGTGCAGTATTCCCAAACCCAAGGGAAACTGAAAATGGAATGCAACAATCTCCTTCGACTTTTTCTGAGACAAAGGTACTTAAAAACAAAATATGAAAAGTGAAAGCAAAAAATTTCCAAATATAAACACATCAGCTTAAATATGCAAAGAACAGACTCCTACACGCAACACCAGTTTTAAGCAACTTTGTGTAAATTACCTTTTCTTCATAGCAGTTCCTCTGTATCTCCTTCAAATCCTAGAAAAACTTCACATGTAAATGTGATTCCTCAATGATTTTTTTTTACATAATTACTGATCCTTACCCAGAATTCTAGTATTCCATAATGTTCCCATCCTCACGTGCTCCTAAACTGCTCTACTCAGCAAGAATAGGGAAAAGAGTTATAAAATTAAGTGAAAACGACACAAAATTATTTAGATTGTTTAGTAAGGACAGGAGAAAGGAAGGACAATGGGAACAAGATGAGTGGCTGGAGACATTGCTTGCCAGACTTCCCTGGAGGGAAGGTAGGATTTCACATAAAGTTGAGGGGAGAAGCAGCCCAGCTCAGGAATCGATCATGTACAGAAATGTTGGAGCCTGGTGGGGACCTCAGAGAGGAAGCTGTGAAGCAGAGAAGGAAGAAGGTAAAGGAAAACAGGCACGAGTGTGGATCAAAGCCAGAGACACTGAGCCCAGTGAAGGAGCAAGGGCTCCTTTCTCTCCCCTACACTCCTTTGGTGACCAATGAGCTACCAAGTTTCCTGGAAGTTTTACCATCCCCAGGAGCCCACGCACTGCGGCAAACAGAACAGTGCAGAGAACTTGTGTGATCCCAGAGTTTAGACATTTGATGCCAGAGAGCAGTTTCCTCCGTTCAGATTCTCTTTCCTCCCCTGCCCTCCCCAACCACTGCAGCAAAGTAGTTTGAGCCAAGAATTTGGTTTGTGGCCACCTGCTACCAGCTGTGTATCCAGAATTCAGAGATTTTCACAGAGAAGGGGCCTACACTTTCCCCTTGAGGATCTGCAATGTGAACTCACCTGATGATTTTTTTTATCTATTTTAGGTTATATAAAATAATTAAAGTGTTTTACAAATGTGGTTACTGAGACTGTTCTCCCATGTAGAAGAATTTGAAATAATTTATGTAGCTACTCTATACTCAAGTTGGGAACATCTTCCCTCTCCTTGGGTGTCCACTGTGCATAGCGGCTCCTTCCAGAGCATAGCAGGGGAAGAATAAGAGTAGGAAAGGGTGGGGAACCTGACAAACACCGTCTTGGACAAGTGAGCAAGGCCAATGTCAAGAGCCACAAACAATGTTGGTAGAAGGTGCCCTTGACATAATGTGAATCATGCTAAACCTCTGTGATCTTTCTCCCAATCACCCATTGCCCTAGTTGTATTTTTTTTTTTTTTTTTATTGGGGATTCATTGAGGGTACAATAAGCCAGGTTACACTGGTTGCATTTTTTAGGTAAAGTCCCTCTTGCAATCGTGTCTTGCCTCCAGAAGGTGTGGCACACACCAAGGCCCCACCTCCCTCCCTCCTTCCCTCTCTCTGCTCTTCTTTTCCCCACCCTTCCCTCCTTCTTTCTCTCTCTACTCTTCCCTTTCCCCACCCCGACCGTGACCTTCATTGTCATTAATTGTCCTCATATCAAAATTGAGTACATAGGATTCATGGTTCTCCATTCTTGTGATGCTTTACTAAGAATAATGTCTTCCAGTTCCATGCATGAAGGATGTAAAGTCTCCATTTTTTTAAATAGCTGAATAGTATTCCATTGTACACATATACCACAGCTTGTTAATCCATTCCTGGGTTGGTGGGCATTTAGGCTGTTTCCACATTTTGCCCTAGTTTTACCATGAGAAAAATGGACAAATTCCAGTTTTTGAGGCATTGTATAAAATACAATATCAGTCTTCCTCAAAACAGTCAAGGCCATCAAAAACATGGGAAGTCTGAGAAACTGCCACACTGAGAGGGGCCTGAAGAAATGTGACAATGAAATGTAATGTGGCACATTGGATGGAGGCCTCACAAAGAAGAAGGACAGCAGGCAAAAAGGCCAAAGAAATCCAACCTGTGAGCTTTTGTTAATGGTAATGCATCAATCTTGGTTTGTTAGGTGTAACCAATGTGTCACACCAGTGTTAAAATATTAATAATAGGGGGACAGCATACATGGAAAAACTGTTCTAAAAAATGAAGCACCAAATGTTAAAAAAAATCACAGTTATAGAATTTAAAAAGTCAATGGACAAGTTGAAAGAGAAAGCTGAGAAGTTTTCCCAAACTGTAGAACAAGAAGACAAGGAAAAAGGAGAGAGAAGGGAAAAGTTAAGAGAGGTAAATGATCAATCTTGGTAGTTTCAATTTACTTCTAATATAGGTTCTAGAAAGAGAAAATAAGGAAAAACAGAAGGGAAGAAATCATCAAAGAAAGCACAAGAATATGTATGAAATAAAACAAGTGTCTTCAAAGTGAAGTTCAGCTTCCAAGCAGGATGAATGAAAAGAGATTGGTCACTAGTGTCCAGTTGTTGTGTTGTTTGGAAAGATGCAATTCTGTATTGGGAGAAAAGAAAACAGGTGGAAGGATGAGACTCCTCAGATACTCTTCTATACTCACATGTCTTAAGTATTAATAAGTATTAGATGGGAGAACCAAGAGATAGCTAATGTTCACAAGGCACTATATAGCCATGAGGTGGCACCCGGACGCTGAGCAGTGGTGCTGTGCTGAGTCTACACTAGGCCATAAGTGCTCAGAATTCACGGAATACGCCTGAGACATAAAGTAGTCAGCATTCAGAGGCCTTATCCAACCACCCACTAGCAACACCCATTCTGGCCCCATGAGTTCTCTGCTCAGGGAACGATTATAAAACTCACAGTTACCAAGCAGGCTGGCTGGCTGTGGCCGAGGCTGAGCGTGCTTGACCTTCACCTCTCCAGCAGGGCAAGTCTACAACACTCAGGTGCTATAACCCACCCACAGTGGGGAAGGCTGATGTGGGCGGAGAGAGAGAGAGTCGTGTGGATCATGGACTCAGCATCTGTAGGGTGACTGTTACATTCTGTGGAGAAAGGCACAATCTCTCTCTCTCCTCCAAGCTTTTACCCATTATCTTCCCTTCTCACATCCAAGTGCACCACACACAGACACACACTCACACATATATCTTGCCCACGTGACAAACCCCTCAAAAAATATTTATTGCATTATTCTGTAAGATTTCACCCTGACTGGCTGTCTCTGTTCCCGCCCCAACGAGCGACCTCCTCAAAGCAGGGCCTGTGTCTTTTCAGCTGCCTCTCCATGGCAGAGTGATTTAAGGCTTACTAGCAAAGAATGGAATTTTAAAAATGCACTTATTAATTGGAAAGTGGTGAATATTAAATGCAAAATAATGTAAATCAGAAAGTTCTTTAGTTCAACAAAAACTCATAAATGCCAATGGTTCAACCCAATTCACACATTTTGACTGTCATTGTGTCTTAATTCAAACTTAATACTTTTGAACTCAAAAGAAGTTTTCTCAAGATACATTAATAATTTTTATACTTTGAAAGAAGTTTCTTTTCTTCATAATTTAAGCAGGGTATAATTTTCAGTTTGATGATTTAGTACAAAACAAAAATACAGTAATTAAGAATATAACTTCTGGGGTTGCAGCGGCGGCTCCAAGCACAGTGTGGCGATGGCGGCAGGTGGCAGTCACACCAGCCTTTCCAGCACCCACAGTAGGCCTGGGCAGCCCTGCATGAATCCCAGCCCACACTCCAGCTACTTCACCTAGCAATACCCCAGATTAAATACCTCTTGTTTTCATTTTTAAATAATTTGAATTGGAAGAAAATGAATCATTTGTAGAAAATTCTATAAATTATAAAACATGGCTGTTGTGTCTTTGTAGTATATTTAACAAGTTCTTCTATCTCTTAATCAATTTGAAAAACAATTTTCCAGACAAGGACCCATGAGATTAGAGGTATGAATGGCTTCTGCCTTCATTAGATTGTCCCTCTACTTAGCTTATTTTTAAGGATTTTCAAATATCAGGACATTTTATTTGTGCCTGAATGTCTCCTTCATTATTCGTAGCACCAAATTCTAGGAGCCAACCACTTACTTTTCTTTTCTATCCCCCCTTTAGAACCAACCATAGGGGCGGACTCCTGAGGGTGACATTCCTGACCCCATTTCCTACCTTCAGCCTGGGACAATCTTGCCTTCCAGGCTGACTTTGCTACCTTGGTCTCAGAGTTCCTGCCATTCTGTCCTACACTTACTATGTGGAACCAGAACTGGCTTTGGAATTATGGTTTATTCTGTTCCCAGAGTTAGGAGAAATGCAGTGCCGTAACTGTTTGTTGCAGGAATAAGTGGTCTGTAGACTCACTCCCGGGTTCTCCCATCATCACTCCCCATCCTTGCTGCTTCTCCCACTTCCATCATCCCTTTTTTTTTCCTCACCATATTTTTTAGGGGATATATATACTCACATATGCTAGCCTGGAGTAAAATGCTTGCTTTCCTGAAAATAATAACAACAACAATAATAATAATAGTAATAATTTGACTTCTAGAGTTAAATGGCCTAAGGTTCAACTGTGGATTAGGGGGAAGATGACTTGTGCCTTTATTTCATCATCTCTTGGATGGGAATAACAATGAAACAATATGATTATTGGGTGGATTAAATGAAATAGTGCATGTATTAGTCTTCTCAGGCTGCCATAACAGAATACCATAACAAAAAGACTGGGTGAATTAAATGACAGAAATCTACTTTCTCATAAATTTGGAGATTGGAAATTCAAGATCAAGGTGCCAGCCGTGTGGGTGTCTGATGAGGGCTTTCCCTTTGGGTTGCAAATAGACACTGTGTGTGAGCTCTCTGGTGTCTCTTCTCATGAGGACACTAATCCTATTGGATTGGGGCCCCACTCTTATAACCTCATTTGACCTTAATTACTTCCTTACATGCTATACCTCCAAATACAACCACCTGGGGATCAGGGATTCTACTTAAGAATTCTGGAAAAACACAAACATACAGGCTATGGCAGTGCATGTGAGGCAGTTAGCAGAATTCCTAGTGTGCCATGAGTGTTAGCAGACTGTGAAAGCCACTTTTGGTGTATGAGAAGATTCATGCTTGGAGCTCTCAGGAACAGATGATGATACCAGCATCTATAGAAAGTAGAGAAGGCAGAGACCAGGTGTGGCTTCTGCCTGGCCTGAGAAGGGTTGGGAAACCAAGTGGGGAAGATGGGTTGGCTGTGGAGGTCATTGTTCAGGTGTGTCTTGGAGAATCCTCAGACATTGTCCCGGGACCAGCCCTACCACTAGACCTCGCGCACTCTGCCCCCAAATACTTGCTGTATGCCTCATCTTGTTGCTACTTTAAATTTGGCTCAGTCTGAACAAAACCATTGAAAGCTGAAGCAAGGAGATGATGCAAGATGTTAACAATGAGGGAAAACCAGGGACCAGGAGTCAGAATTCATGACAATGGAGCAGATCAGAGCAAAGTGGAGAATGTGAAAAGAGATGAGGGAGGAAGGAAAGGAACAAGAAGGCGGGGAAGGGGCTAGGTGTTGACAGAGACTGGCAGACAGACAGGAGGACAGGCTGTCTGTGACACACAGGGCCTCGCATCTCCCTCCGTGTTTCCAATCAGTAAGGCAAAGCATCAGATCAAAGAATGATCTAGAAAGGCATTTTACAAAGAAGAATAGCAAATTATAGAAAGTCCTCACTTGCTTCCAGCATACCTGGAATGTTCCTGTGGGGTTTCTCCCAGCTGTTCTTGCTCACTGTCTCTCAGACAAAAGAGCTAAAGCTCACAGAACTAGTCCCATTAATGTCTACGGCAGTGTCTGGAGGTAGGACCAGATAGGTATTTAGAAAAGTCAGAGATTGTTTAAGGAATGGAAGGAATCAACATATATGCTACATATTAAACACTCTGCTGAGTGTTTGAATATTTTGATATTTAATCCTCATAATAACATTTATGGTCCTCCAATCATCACAGGGGGAAATTCACTCTTAGACATTGTTGGTGATCTAAGCAAAACCAGTTATCCGGACGGAGTTTGAAAGTAGGTCTAATTAAGAAATACAATTGTTGGAAACTTGTGAACACAAAGATATGCAAATATTGGGAGCCTACTGCCATCATAGGAATTTAGTGCTGGCAGATGTGTAGATGAAATAGAATTATCTATATTCTAACAAACACTAGTAATCAACTCACATTTTAGTGTAGTTTTAAAATTTCTTATTCAAGTATGTGAACCCTGAGATGGAATGAAAACCTCAGTGATTTGACATAAGGCAAAGGGCAGTTACCATTGAAAGATTATTAGTAACGTTGGCTGGGTCTCTCACTAAAGCTAAGAGGACCCAGGGGAATCAAAATAGATGTCTTCTAATTAAAAGCAAATGCAACTCTTTGACAAACATGATTAGCACAAGTTACACTGGATAGAAGGAACGATAATCTGAGGTTGTGTGATGGCAAACATCTGGATTTGGGGGAACGGATGACGGGCTGAGCTGAATTGTCTATGTTTGGACAGCTGGATTATATCATATTTAGGGCAGGGTCTTCTCATCACCCTTTGCCCTGTTTCCCACCAAACAAATAAGTCACTTCTCCAGCCCAGTCCCAGGTCATGTTTCTAATCTCCACTGGGGCTCAGATAGTTGGGGCTGGAGGCTGTCACTTCATCAAGCTGGTGACCTGTAGCCTGAGGCCACTTGGGTTAAGCAGGAAGCTGAAAGATTGCCAGTAGTAATTTCAGCATTCGTGGACTTCGGCAATAAATATCTCTCTTGGCTTCTGAAAGGGCAAAGTCATGTCATCTTGCTGCTGTTCTATTTCTTTTTGTTCAGAAAAGAAAAACAAGGTCATCAGATCCGAAGGGTTTATTTTCAACAACTCAAGGTCTCCTTTAAAAGGGACATATCAGAATATCTTTGTTTTCCCTTAAGCGTTTCTTGATCAGTGATTATTTGTTTGCCTTTCTGCAAGAAAGGGAAGTGAGAATGAAACAAAAGGAGTGACTCTTATTAATACACAAAAATTTTCTTTGTAGCATGTTTATTATAATGAGAAAACAGAAATAGCTAAACTATGTGACAATAGGGGCTAGTTAAATAGATCACAGAACATCCACAGCTACACACTCCGGAGAGATTCAAAACTGTGCTTTTACTAGACAGAGAAAACAGAAAAGGAGAGAGAGGGGAGAGTTTGAAGAATGAAAGGCAGGCAGAAGAGCTTGGATTTGATCAGGTCCTAGGGAAAGGCTGTCAGTTCCACAGTGAGGACCTGGGGAATGGCAGGGGGTGTACGAGTCTGTCTGTATGAAGGGAGGCTGGAAGTGTGGCCCCCGGGCAAGAGGTGTTGCAGTAACAGAGGTCTGAGGTGGTAGGAGCCTGGGCGGTGGTTGTGTGACCGGTGGTGAGGCTAGAAATATGTTGACGTGCTGTCGATAATGATGGACATTATGGAGGGGATGACCAAGGGGACAGTGACAGTTATGATGGTGAGGATGACAGTGGTCTCAGTAATCAGTGGAAGAAGAGGAATAAATGGCCTCTCTGCTTAGAAAAAGCCAGCATGTTTCGACTAGCACCTATATACGAATTTAGATCGTCTCAGTGGTCCTGAACAAATGTGCACTCTTTAGCGGTGGCACTGTCACCCTCACAGTTTTGACACATTTATGTGCTACCTGTACATGTGTTTCCTCCTTTCCATCATTCACTTCTTAAATTCAAGGAATATTTTATTTATTTATTTATTTATCTTAAGTTTCAGATGTGATTTAATTTATCAATATGGGTTCAACAACAGAGATCCTGCATTTGTATTTTGGTCTGAGCTACTGAGAGCGATTTTGTTTGGATGAAAACACTGAACCTGACACTGGATCCTCTCTGAACTCCAGCAAAACACAATGGGAAAGAAGGAACCACCATCGTTAGGAAATGTAACTGTTGGAATGGAGGAATATTATTTTTTCAATGAGCATTTTCATTTCATACCATTACTGGGAAGTTTATTTTTAAAAGGAAACTCAATTTTTATTATTATAAAGGGAAACCAGTGTATCATTTGACATAAATTGGAAATGCTAGTGAAATTGAAAACTATTAAAAACAAAACTTTGTTGTTAAATCCTTATGTGCCAAAGATTCTGACCCTGAGATTTGCTCTTTCTTTGTTAAAACTGCAGATTGAGAGTTTTGGAGAAGGGGTAAAGGCGTAATGGTGCTAAATCAAAACTTGCCCTTCACAAATCTAAATGATGAGAAGAAAGTTGAAAACAGAATAGCTTTCTCAGTATGTGATAAAATGTCACCCTGAATCTGTTCATCTAAAATCAAGTCCCACAGTTTGGAAACTCTGTTGTAGGGAAAGACTGTTTCTCTTCATCTGGGACATTGGAGGCTCCTGTCTCTTGGGGTTGGTGGATGTGTGGGGAAGAGAAGAGTAGAGGGACGAGGGAACCGCAGAGAGTGGAGACAGATGCTGCCCTGCCGGCGGGGCAATGCCCCCGGGACCAGGGCTGGGTGGTTGGTAAACACACCTCTGCTTAGATTTGAAAAACAAATACATTAGCAAGCAAGAAAGAAATCATAAATAATCATATAGGTACGTTAGGAAACCAACAGAAAAATACTTTGATATCACACACTTTGCAAAATGCCCACATGAACAAACCAATCGGCATAGGCAGACTCCCAGAAGGCCATCTGGGAAGTGGTGGCGTGATGAGTGTCATCGGCTGTGCAAATGCAAGTGTGCCGGAGTGCTTTGCTCTCTGGGGGGATGGGGGTGGGGCAAAAACCTAAAATAACAAAAACAGAACCTCATCATATGTCTCCCAATTTACATAGCTGATCCTTACACTTTCAGAAATTTCTGTCCTGGCCAGTCGCGGTGGCTCAGGCCTATAGTCCTAGCACTCTGAGAGGCAGCAGCAGATGGATTGCTTGAGCTCAGAAGTTCAAGACTAGCCTGAGCAAGAGTGAGACCCCGTCTCTAGTAAAAATAGAAAAAATAGCTGGGTGTTGTACAGGGCAAAGACAGTCCCAGTTACTTGAGAGGCTGAGGCAAGAGGATCCCTTGAGCCCAAGAGTTTGAGGTTGCTGTGAGCTAGGACATCACTGCACTCTACCCAGAGTTATCCAGGGTAACAGAGATTCTGTCTCAAGAAAAAAAAAAAGATCCTTTTTTTCCTCTGAGAAGTTGATTTTTGAAATCAATTTTTGTGTCCTCCCTGACACTCCACAGATGTTTACATAAATATTCTAATGTTTATTATCCGCAGGATAGCCCTCGGAGGGGTGATGCTACCCCACTCTTACGGAGATCTGAGGCTCAGACAGATACAGAGATTCATCTGTGACAATGAAGTCGGAGCCTTTGCCCCATCCCTCCTGCTTCTAGGTAAAGAGGCGTGATATTTAGTGATTCTAAAACATCGTCCTCTTTGTTCTCACAAGGACTCCTATTCTCTGACTGTCAGGTCTCTGACTAGCAAGACTGTCAGGTGACGAAGAGCAGCCCTCAGCAATGTGATGGTTACAAAGCCCCTGAGTCTGGTCAGCCCGCAATCTTAGATAGAAGGCAGAGAGCAAATGCCTGCCTGCTGGCTCCAAAGAATATCCAGAAAATCTGCTGAGCCACCCGATTCTTAGCACTAGTGTGTCCACACTCAATATATCCTTTTCTTTAAAAGAAGCTGTTATTCAGGAACTGGAAAATGTCTTTTGGTTTGATGAGTAGAGATTCGTATCCTCAAATAACATTTCTCCAGGGCCTGCGTGAGCCTGTGAAAACCGCAGTGTTGTTTGGCATATATGCAAATTAATTGGGGGCTTAAATGTTAATAATAAGTATCTTAGGAGCAGCTCAAAAGAAGCTGCTAAATAAATGTCTGAAGTTGATTCATAGCAAGTCAGGGGGTGTATAATCAGCACCGGGGGCCTGAGCAGCTTCCTGTGTTCCAGTCCTGCCCCCGACACCGTTTAAACTCTCATGAAGCAAGTGTGACGCCAAAGAGTGACTTATCTGCCTTCTGTTCACCCCCACGCCTTTGCAAGGAGACTTTCTTCTTGCCCCTGAAGGCACCTCGCAGTTTGAGGGTTGAGTCAGTGAGTCGATATTTAGGATCATACGGTTGGTCATCAAGTCAAGGGTTAGGCAATGGCCATGTGCCCAGGTCTGTTTTCATCAAATGTCCAGACTTCCCAGTTTCGGTGGTGAGTAGCTGACCACAGACGATTATTCAGGGAGGTGCCGTAAGTGGGACCAAGAGGACAGAGCTGGGTCTCTACCTCTGCTCACTGCTGCATTTCGTAAGACACATTATGTTTTCACCTCTGTAAAATGAGAAAATGGCTGAGGGTCTCCCCATTGAACAAATAAACTATCACTAATCACTAATTAAATTATCACAAAGAAACTATCACTAATGTAAAAAAAAAACAAACAAAAAACCTATGATTCTGCTCTCAGGAGCCTGAAAGTTTGTGTGGAAAAATTTGTAGATGACACCGTTTCTTGTGTGCACTCCCATAATGAAGCTGAACTGACAAAGGCTTTGTGACTCATCCAAGCTTCAGTAATGTACAGAGATGTCATTGCCAAGCCATTAACTGCACATGGTCATTGCCTGCTCCACTGTGGGGCTCACAAGTGGGAAGAAGCAAACTGCCAGTCCTTCCATGGAGCCTGGTTCCCCACCTGCACCTCAGACTCGCCCTGTTTGGCTTTACTTCAGGAGCTGCTTCCTGGATTTACAAGTGGGCCTTGGGGACACAGATCCATTTATAAATTGGTGCTTCCTGAGGTCCATGCTGAGTTTGGAGCTGTGGGAACATAAGTCCCTGGGTCAGCACATTCCTGGCAGTCCACAGCCTCCCTGTACTGTTAAACCCAACACCCGGACCAGCAGCCCACAGTCTCCCCACACTGTTAAACCCAACACCCGGATCATTAGCCTGCAGACTCACTGCACTGTCAAACCCAACACCAGGGTCGTTCCACAGCATCACTGCACTGTTAAACCCAACACCGGGGTCATCAGCCCACGGCCTCACTGCCCGCGGCCTCACTGCACTGTTAAACCCAACATCAAGGTTAGCAGCCGCAGCCTCACTGCACTATTAAACCCAACACTGGGGTCATCAGCCCACTGCCTCACAGCACTGTCAAACCCAACACGAAGGTCAGCAGTCAGCAGCCTCACTGCACTGTTACACCCAACACCAGGGTCGTCAGCCTGCTGCCTCACTGCACTGTTAAACCCAACACCTGGATCGTTAGCCCGCAGCCTCACAGCACTGTCAAACCCAACACGAAGGTCAGCAGTCAGCAGCCTCACTGCACTGTTAAACCCAACACCAGGGTCGTCAGCCTGCTGCCTCACTGCACTGTTAAACCCAACACCTGGATCGTTAGCCCGCAGCCTCATTGAACTGTCAAACCCAACACCAAGGTCGGCAGCCGGCAGCCTCACTGCACTGTTAAACCCAACACCAGGGTCATCAGCCTGCTGCCTCACTGCACTGTTAAACCCAACACCGGGATCATCAGCCTGCTGCCTCACTGCACTGTTAAACCCAACACTGGGGTCATCAGCCCGCGACCTCACTGCGCTGTTAAATCCAACACCAGAGTCATCAGCCCGCTGCCTCACTGCAACACCGGGGTCATCAGCCTGCAGCCTCACTGCCCGCAGCCTCACTGCACTGTTAAACCCAACATCAAGGTTGGCAGCCCGCAGCCTCACTGCACTGTTAAACCCAACTCTGGGGTCGTCAGTCCGCGGCCTCACTGCACTGTTAAACCCAACATCAAGGTTGGCAGCCCGCACCCTTACTACACTGTTAAACCCAACATCGGGATCATCAGCCCACGGACTCACTGCACTGTTAAACCCAACACTGGGGTCATCAGCCCGCAGCCTCACTGCACTGTTAAACCCAACACCAGAGTCGTCAGCCCGCGGCCTCCCCACACTGTTAAACCCAACACTGGAATCATCAGCCTGCTGCCTCACTGCACTGTTAAACCCAACACTGGGGTCATCACCCCGTGGCCTCACTGCGCTGTTAAATCCAACACCAGAGTCATCAGCCCGTGGCCTCACTGCACTGTTAAACCCAACACCAGGGTCGTCAGCCCGCAGCCTCACTGCCCGCAGCCTCACTGCACTGTTAAACCCAACACCAGGGTCGTCAGCCCGCAGCCTCACTGCACTGTTAAACCCAACTCTGGGGTCGTCAGCCCGTGGCCTCACTGCACTGTTAAACCCAACACTGGGGTCATCAGCCCGTGGCCTCACTGCACTGTTAAATCCAACACCAGAGTCATCAGCCCGCGGCCTCACTGCACTGTTAAACCCAACACCGGGGTCGTCAGCCTGCAACCTCACTGCACCGTTAAACCCAACATCGGGGTCATCAGCCCACAGCCTCACTGCACTGTCAAACCCAACATCAAGGTCATCAGCCCGCAGCCTCACTGCACCGTTAAACCCAACACCGGGGTCGTCAACCCATGGCCTCCACGCACAGTTAAACCCAACACCGGGTCAGCAGCCTGCAGCCTCCCCACACTGTTAAACCCAACACCAGTGTTTAGCTATACCCAGTTGTCAAGTTACCAAGAAGAAGCCATTAGAATTATGTCTGTAAGCCCCACCTTTTGGGGCCAAACTAATGTACATCCTCCATGTATTGATTTATAACTTTATATGTAATTACTGTCTCTCTAAAATGTATAAAACCATACTGTATCGTAGCTGCGGCGAGACCTTTTCCTCAAGGGGTCTTGGGCTTGGCTCTTGGAGCCATGGTTGCAGATATTCAGCTCAGAATAAACCTCTTTATAAAAAAAAAAAAAAGAATTACGTCTGGTTAAAAGACACTAAGAAGAAGAAAAAAACCAGAGAAATGCTCCTTAAACAAGATGAAAGTTTCTCTTTTTCAGGTGCATGTGGACAGTCCAGTGCAGAAGGGTCAGCACAGAAGGCTGGAGGCTTCTCTCCTTAGAGGGAGTCCTCACAGGTCAGCCTTGCCTGGCCTCTGGAGTTCTCAGAGTGGCCCTGCTCAACCATCAGCTGACTGAGGGGAACAACTGGCTGTCTTTGTCACGAAACGCACTGTCTTCTAATGGTGCAGGATATTTTTTTTAACTAAGATTGACGATCTTATTCTGCTAAACGTGGTGCCTAGACTATGTCTGAGCTCCTTGTGATGGTCTGGAATTCTGGCAGAGGGTAGGCATGGGTGCCAAATGCGACCATCTCTCAAGTGGGCTTCCCTGTCACAAGCACCACACACATGCTGCTGCGTGTCCACTGCTGGGGAAGAGTGGCTCCTTGTGGGCGCGGGAGTCCTGCCGGTGGCCGCCTCCACACTCTGCCTGTGCCTTTGCCCCCAATCTGGCCACTTCTCCTTATCACACACTGCCATAAATCTTAGCTGTGAGCACACATTGTGCTAGTCCTGTGAATCCTCCGAGCAGTTCGAGGGTGGTCTTGAAAGCCCCAAACAGTTCCACAGCAGTTGGTGTTCCCTCAGCAGTCAGGGAGCTCTGGCTCTCTCTTTCTCTGCTGCCTTCAATTGCATCTGGACCTTTCTGACACCTGTGTTCTAACTACTGGCTGGGATGGCTTTCAGACACCTGTTTTCTAACTACTGGCTGGAAGCAGGGAAGGATGAGAGCAGCCTTGGGCATCTTCCCCCCCCATCATTTAAGAACAATTCCTAACTGTCACCAAAACCAACGACATCCCATTGGCCAGAATTTGGTCAGAGGGCCACACCCAGCTGCAAGGGAGGCTAGGAAATGTCTATGTTCTGAGCAATCCTGTGTCTGCCCAATATCCTGGGGTTCTCCACTGAGAGGAGGAAATGGATATTAGGGAAGAACTAACAATGGTCTTCCAGAGAAGGCAAGAAAATATTATACTTGAGGATTATTATGTTTTAATTAAATCAAGTTAAAGATCTTTATATTGCTAAGTGAGTTTACATTAGTTTCACTGTTCACTAAACAGTGGAAAAGAAGCAGGCTTCTTGCCTATAAAAAGATTTATTCTAGGACCAGAGAAGAGCTGCCAAGCCATTTGCAAGCTGCTGGAAGATTTACATATGGAAGGAATTAAAAATTCCTGGACATTGATTTTTACCACTTTCCTAACTCTCTCACCTCATTTTCTAAATATTTCTAAAAATAAAGTATTTTGACTGGAAATCTGTGGACCAAATGGAAAAATCAAGCCGATGATACTTGGTTCTCTGTACATTTCATGAAACACTGACTGCATAGGACTAAACCAGGCCGACAGGATAGCTCTTGTCCTGAAGGAACGTCCAACTCAATCCAAGACAACATTGAATATTGTAATACATTTTCATGTAAATGTAGTAGTACCAACCAGGCTCAGGTGCATGCATCATCAACCTGAGGATTCATGGATAGGCTTTAAGAAATTGTCTAGATATCCTTGAAACAGCATGTAAAATTCTAGGCCAACACAAATTTTTCTGTTGACTTCATCAGTTGATGAAAGAACTCCGTGGCCCCCCAAAGTTTATGGATGTTTGTGCTTGTACTTTAACTTCTACTTGTCCAGAGATGATAATACCCTGTGGTCCACACCTGCTGACTTCCCAGTGTCCTAGAAACTGGTGGATAAAGGAAAGTCTGCGAGCCAGGGTGGGCCAGAGGGATAGTCTGGACCAGAGTCAAAGCACAATAGCAGACTGTCCAGAATCAGAAAAGGCTGGGTCAATTATAGAGTAGCTCTACCAAACAACACGTTTTCTTAGAACAAGTCATTCCTAAATGACATGTGTGACTTGGACTTAGGGTGTCTTGCAGCATCCCAAGTCAACAGTTTGTCCCAATTCAGCGACATCCATCTTCCATATAAACCCATTGCTTTGCTGCGTAGTCCTCCTGCAACAGTCTCGGATCAGCAGGGTGACTTCAGTTGTGTCCTAGTGAGAGCTATCTATGATAAGGACAACTAGAACAAAATTCAGAAGCCCAAAGTAGGACACCACATCTACTCAGGTATCTTTCAGTAGCCAAGGTCAATGAGATGCAACAAATAATAAAATCCATGTTCAAGAACATGGGCAATGAAATTGCTCACTTTTGTTCTGCACGGTCCCTTAATTTGATTAGAAAGTTTCAGGGCACACGTAGTAAGTAATTCTGCTCAGCACGGGGAAGCAGATTTATTCTCATGAGAGTAACAGTTAGAATGCAGAGTGGTTACAGATCCCTCCCACTGTGTGTCTGTGTGTGTGCAGGTTGTGGTCTGCCTCTGAGGGCTGCAGCAGACAGAGTTTTAATGTGGCAAGGACATCCAAGGTCACACTATTTAGAAATTAAGCCTCATAATGCTAGAAGGCTTTTGTCAAAAGGGGCTTTAGGTAGCAACTCATCACAATTTGTAGCTGTCCAGATGGGACAGCTATGACATCCTAGGAAATTTTGAGTAGTATTCTTGCATTACAGAAATTATCTTAGTCAGGGAATAATTTAGGAGACAAAAATCTAGAGTGGCTCAAATAAAATAGAAGTTTCTCTCACTAACTTCCCAGACGTAGGTGGGAGGTCCAAAACTCACTCCATCAAATTGCCCAGGGTCCAAGGTTCTTGTACCATTGCTCCAGAGAAGACCACCAGCAGCCCACAGAAAGGGGACAGGAAGGAAAGTGGAGGCTAGGCGCTATCCTTTTAAGGAGGTGATGCCCAGGCAGCTCACAGTGACCTCTGCTCACATTCTGCTGGGAGCATGGCATCCCACCTAGCTACAAAGCAAGCTCTGGGTGGAGTCATAGCCGAGCGCTCTGCTGAAACTGTTGGGGTGGGAGGGAGTCACTGCTATTACCAGTAGGAAGAAGAAGAGGATTCTGAGAGCAATGGGCAGACTCTGCCACAGTTTGGGGTCTCCTTTATAGCATTAGCCAGAGACAGCAGGGTATAGTAGACAGAGCACAGGCTTTGAGTGAAGCACATGCCCCTTGTTTGTGCCTCTTGCTCAGTATCTGTGCGATTTTGAACATTTTATCTATTTCAATGAATTTCCTATTTTATAATCCTTACCTATAAAGCAGGAGTAATAATTCCATAGTTCTGTGAGATTAAGCAATGACATGTTCACAGTGCCTGCTACATAGAAAAAAAGGTGTATGTCTACACTATACATAGTATATATATATTTTTTTCTTTTGTTTCTTTTTTTTTTTTTTTAATAGAGACAGAGTCTCACCTTATGGCCCTTTGGTAGAGTGATGTGGCATCACACAGCTCACAGCAACCTCCAGCTCCTGGGCTTCAGCGATTCTCTTGCCTCAGCCTCCCGAGTAGCTGGGATTACAGGCGCCCGCCCCAACACCCTGCTATTTTTTTTGTTGTTGTTGTTGCAGTTTGGCCGGGGCTGGGTTTGAACCGGCCACTCTCAGCATATGGGGCCTGCACCCTACTCACTGAGCCACAGGTGCCGCCCGATACATAGTATATATTTTTAAATGACTTTACCAGGTTATGCAAGAAAGAAGATACAGAAAAGATAAACGCTCAAGATTGCATTGACCTTGAAAACTGAAATGAGAAATGAAATTTAAAAAATAATTTGTAAAAGTTCTATTGAGTCTGTGTCCTTAACTAGAGGGCACACTCATTCTGAGAAGGAAAAGATAAAATGCTTCCCTTTGTCAAAGAGCCCATGAACTTACACTCCACCATGCTGCGCAAAAACGGATTGAGAGCACCTTGGTCAAGGTCACACTGAAAACTGTGGGCAAAGCTTCACCAGGAACATTCAGAGTATGAAGGAACGATTTCTTTTTTCTCTGTGATATGCTTTCTCTTCCCTGATTTCTGGTACCCTCCTCCTTCCAGGCCGGGCTCTTAAGCTGAGGACTCCTCCTGCACCTTCTTTCCCTACTCCCTCGCAGGCTGGCTGAATTGCTCCTCCCAAGCTGTGGTTTCTGCCCCTCACAAGCCCTTCTGCCTTACATAACTTCTGGTGGCTTCCGTGTCTGTGTCCTATGGGAGACTTGAGCAACATGAGGACCTAGTCATGTTCATTTAGGGCCTAGTCATCATCATTTCCTTCTCTGTGGCCCCAGGACAAAACCTCACACGTTGCATGTGCAAGATAATGAGGTTGCTCAAGACATAAACAAGGAATTCCTCCTTGGCTACTCCAGCTCAATGCTCCAATGACTCTACCTTCTGAATAAAAAACTAAGGCTTGTTATCTGTTAAGGGAACATATTGAAGATAAGAAACAGATTGTTTTAAATCTTAATTGTTCTGGGGAAATCAGAAACATTTGATTCAAATGTTTCATACATTCAAAATTCATGCATCTTTCAGAGAGTTATAATATAATAATACAGCTCTAAGTTTGGTTTATCTTAAGTAAGTCACTTAACCTTTATACCTTCTCATTCTTCCTTAACCCAATGACGATAATATTAAATAATGCTTGACCTGCCTGCTACACAGGGTCACCATGACAAGGAACAAATGAAATCACAAGGTGGGTGAAATGTCTCTGGGAAATTTTAGATTACTGTAAGACCTGAGGTCATAGTTACAGACGTGGCTTTCCATGTTATAGAACATAAAAGTTAAACTTTCAGTTTGGACTTCCTGGCCCCTTAGCAACATAATCCTTCATGGCCCACGCCAATGTTTTTTCTTGTTTTGGAGTAGTAACTTCTCATCTCTCATAGCTGAGAAGTTCCAAGACTTGAAGGTCACTTAATATGCACTTCTGAGTTAATCCAGTGAATCAAAGAATTAGACGATCTGATAGGACCTCTCATTTCGCCCCATACAGATAAGACCTGCCATTTCTTTTTCTTTTTTTCTTCTCTTCTCTTCTCCTCTCCTCCCCTCCCCTCCCCTCTCCTCTCCTCTCCTCTTCTCTTCTTTTTCCCCCTTTGGTCTCACTTTATTACCCAGACTAGATTTCCATGGCATCAGCCTTGCTCACGGCTATCTCAAATTCCTAGGCTCAAGCAATCCTTTTGCCTCAGCTTCCAGAGTAACTGGGACTACAGGCACCCACCACAACACCTGGCTAGTTTTTCTATTTTTAATAGAGATGAGGTCTCACTCTTGCTCAGGCTGGTCTCAAACTCCTGAGCTCAAGGGATCCACCCTCCTCAGCCTCCCAGAGTGCTGGGATTACAGGTGTGAGCCACCGGACCTGCCTTATTTTCTGTTTCTATTAGGGACGGACACTCTCTCGCTTTCTGCCCTGCAATGTACAATCATCTACCATCTTGAACAGACATTTTTCAAAAACAAAGTTTAACTAACGTGATGGATGAGGACTCACTGGGAAGATGTTAAGTTTCCATAGAGTAGAGCAGACTATAAATTTGAACTTTGTAACAGGAGTAGCATCAATTTAAGATTAGTTTGAGTTTCCTTAGACCACAGTCTACTAACATTACAAAGGCAGTTTGACTAAGGACTGATTATATGGTTTTAGAATTATTCCAAACAAGAGGAAGGAAAGAACAAAATCCTACAGGAAACAGGCGAAGGGCCTGGAAGATCAAAGGCTTTGTCCCCAGGAAGACTTGCATTATTCATATAGTCCTTTTTAAAAAACAAAAAGTGTCCAGAGGAAGCCCAGCAGTTAAGTGATATCTGAGCAAGGGAGGCCTCCTCTTATCTAAGCAACACAGGACACAAAAGAGTAATTTAGCAGAAGAAGATGGGATTGCTACTGGTGGGGAAAGGAGGGCTGGGGAGGCTCCAAGGCTACCAAAGCCCAGGGATGTGATGCATTCTAGTATTTGCACATTTTTAGTGTGGGATTCTAGCCCTCAGCCCTCCTGACATTTTAGGCCAGGTCATGCTTATAATGCCCTACGCATTGTAAACATCCCTGGCTTCTACCCACTAGACACAGCATCTCCCAAAATGTGATGACGAAGATGTCTCTAACATTACTCAGGGTCCCTGGAAGCAAAATTTTCTCTATTGAGAAGGACTGAGTTGAAAAGAATGTATTTTTGGCACTGGCTGGGTGCAGGGGTCTCCAGCTGTCAGTGAGGCGTGGTGGTTGACAGTCATTCAGGCCTCTTACGTCTTGGTTGACGTCCCCCCTAGCTTTTCTATCGGGGTGTTGAGAAAAGGGTGTTACAATTCTCTAATGACGTGGAATTGTCTGATTTCTCCTCCCGGTTCTGTCAATTTTTGCTTCATGAATTTTTTAACTATTTAAAACAACTTTGTTGAGGTATAATTTATAATTTACAGTGGGCCCAGCTCCTTATGTTGACCACCTCCGTATGCTGACCAGTTTGTTACAGTCCCTAGGTGGTCAGCTTACAGAGCTTCTACTGTAATTATAAAGTACCCTAAAGAGGTAGAAATATTCAATAGTAGATATACTAGGGTTTTAACAGTACTCCCTTTCCCCTGGACTCGCCCTACTAGTTATAATTAGCATCCTCCAGCTGTGACAACTCCCAAACTCTCTAGAGATTGCCAGATGTTCCTGTGAGAACAAAATGCAACCCCTCTCCCATTTAAAAGCCTTTTCTTTTCTTTTTTTTTCATGATTTATTATTTTATTATATACTTCATGAAATTATAAACAGAAGCCCAAACATGTGTATCCCCCACTGCCATTACAGAGGGAGTTCACTTCTCTCTTAATGGAGATCTGGCTATCTTCTAAAGGAGGCCTTATCATTTGTCTATGTACTCTTCCTTCAAATATTTATATCCCACTTACAAAAATGGAGCTGCAAAGGATGTGTACAAAAATGAGATTTTCTTGCTGTTGTTATAGTACAAACACTTGAGGTTACGGGGTAACCGAGCAAAAAAACAAGTATCAAGGAATGGAATGTCTGCTCTGTTACCTGTTAACAAGCAGCTGAATCATTTGTTGTAACTGGCACCCCCCTGACAATAAGTAGGGACATGGGCACAAGAAAACATGAGACGAACGTTGGCCAGGTGACTGCCTTTACATGTTTCCAGAAGGCACATGACTCCTACCCCCTTTCTTAGTAACTGAAGACAAACTACAGGAGACCCCAGTATTTTGATTTTGCCCACTTTGAGGTATTAAATGTATAATGAGATTAGTTATGTCCAAATAGCATGCAATAAAAATTTTTAAACCAACATGGTTAAGTGTTAAGATTTTTAGAAATCAAAATATTTATTCACATAATTTTAAACTAAAGTCA
>CAUYPK010131507.1:0-37159 GCA_963574355.1 Loris lydekkerianus | reverse complement strand
GCTTTCATATGAAGGCTATAACCCAACTATAGCACAAGAATATGGGGAAAGGGCCAAGGAAGGGGAAGGGAGGGGGGAGGTTATGGTGGAGGGAGGGCAATGGGTGGGGCCACACCTACGGTGCATCTTAGAATGGGTACAGTTGAAACCTACTAAATGCAGAATACAAATGTGTATATACAATAACTAAGAAAATGCCATGAAGGCTACGTTGAACAGTTTGATGAGAATATTTCAGATTGTATATGAAACTAGCACATTGTACCTCTTGATTGCACTAATATACACAGCTATGAGTTAACAATGAAAAAAAATGGGGGAGGGATGGGAGTTGGCGGCTATGGTGGGTCCTCAGAGGGCCTACCCAGCATGGAACACAGGGCTTCCCTTTTCTAAAAATATATGTAAAATAAGACAGACTTTTATTGGGTTAAGGTCCTGAGATTTGGGGGAGTTAATTTGCTGTAGCAATGGGTGTTATCCTCACGTTTGCATCTTTGCCACCGTCCCTCACATTCAGCACTCTTGTTGCCAATGTTTTTGACCCTTCTCTGATAATTGTTAGGATTGATATATAATACATAGTATAATTAGCGATTGATGCAACTGTTTTTATACAATTTGGTTGAAATGCTAATGAATAGTAGGTAGGAAATTATCATTTTTTTTTTAAGAAATAGAATTCAATGATTTTTTTTTTTTTTTTTTGTGGGGGGTGGAATTTGCTTTGAAAATTCCTAATGAAAATAATCAATGTTGGGCTCTTTGTGGCCCAGGAACCTGGGGAACTTATCATCATTTGTTCCTGAGGACCTGGAATTATTTTCTAAGAAAGGTCTTATTTTGCTCACAGGAAATCTGTTAGCTGCTTCTTGGCAAAGATAAGATGGCCCTCCAGTCAGACGAAAGCGCAAAGGATGCATCCTTCCCATCTGTTCAGCTGGTATTTAGAGAATATGAATCCTGAGTGTCCATGCCAGACTGTATTTCCCAAACTCTCTATTGTCTAACGTGCATTAAAACTCAAAAACACATGCTATTCATGGATCACTACTTAAAGAACACATAGTTGGCACGTATTTGTTTCTAGCTAGTTTTATCCTGGATCAGGTCAGAACGTCAGAAAGCTGCACAGTCTCCGCCCGTCCCTGTCCCTGCCCCATCTCCTGCTCTACCTCCTTCTCAAAACTGGAATTTGCATGGGCTGAATTCCAGTGAGAAGCTGTGTTTGATTCTCCTAAGAGATGCAGCTCCAAACAGCCTTGTAAGAACAGCATTTGCTGCAGACACGGTGCCAGAGGCATTGATGACTGTGCTTCTCAGGGCCTGGTCTCTGGAGGACAACTGGCCTTCAATTATGTCTACCTTTTTAAAAAATCTGAACAAATCTGGAATGTTTGGATGGTGGGAACATAGGTATATGTTTTATTAACCTCCATGCTTTCTCATTTTTTATTTTTTATTTTTTTTGGGACAGTTTCACTCTGTCACCCTTGGTAGAGTGCCCTGCCATCACAGCTCACAGCCACCTTAAACTCATGGGCTTAAGTGGTTCTCTTGCCTCAGCCTTCCAAATAACTGGGACTACAGGCGCCCACCACAGTGCTCGGCTATTTTTAGACAAGATCTGCTCTTGCTCAGGGTGGTCATGACCCGTGAGCTCCGGTAATCCACCCTCCTCGGCCACCTCGGGATTACAGGTGTGAGCCACTATGCCTGGCATTTTTCATATTTTAATCTAACTCACTTTCTTACCAGTTAGAGGTACTCATTTTCAAAACTTTGTAAGTGTCCTTCCAGATGTGTGTCTACTGAGTAAGAGTTAAGAGTTTGTGTAAACTTAGAAGTGGGGTGGTCCTAGGTTCAACTGTGCTGTTGCACCTCACTGTGCTCCAAAGGGCGAGTTATGCCAGATTTCTAGAGGTTTAGTATCTGCTTCCCTAAAATGGAGATGATAATGATGGCCCATACCTTGCAAGGATTTTGTGAGGATTAAATAAGAAGATGTTGTAAAGTATACAGCACATTACCTAGGACATTGCTTTGCATACATGGATCATGTTGTGTGCTGTTGTCTGTCAGCAAATATAATCCACAGTATTAAAGAAAATGAAAAAAAAAATACAGGAAAAGTTTCAATTCTTTGTAGGAATTGGTGTATTTTACCTTTCGGGGTTGTACACATCTGACTGCCAAGATAGTCACAGTTAGATTTATGCTCCTAGTAAGACCATATGACCTGAATAATTGTGCCCTATTTCCCCTAGTTTGGGACTTACTGTTGTGATTTACTTTAATTCCCTATTCTATGTACTCCCTGGGACCCACCCACCACCCTTAGATCCCTTGTGCGTTGTGGTTGAAAAGAAAGAAAGGAAAGAAGCAGGAATTAAAAGAGCGGAGGATGGCAGGCGGGACGCAAAGACAGCAAGAAGGATGAGTCCCAGGAGGCTTTGGAGTTGCTGGTGGCGATGCTCAGTTTGGGGACTCATGCTAATTGTCATGATCTTTCATCTAGGGCAGCACTTTTTCAGGTGCTCTCTACCTGTGCTCAGCTTGTTTACATTTCGACTGGCAGTAAGCCTCCAGTGCTTATCCCTGATGCAACTGTGAGTTTTCATAAATGATGCCACCTGAGGGTTGTCCTGGGTTCCGGTTCACTCTGGCGTCTCGGAACTGCCGAGTCGGCTCTTTGTTACTATCTACGTGGAGGTTTGGGCACTTTGTGGTTCAGCAGCCAATGTTCATCCAAGGTCAATTTCCCTCCAGTGCTCAGCACTGTTGCAGAGGGTGTGTGCTGAGGGAATGCAAATTAATTTAATGTTAGCTTTAGCCACATTCAGCTAGGAAAGTAAACCTGCTTTTAAAGTTACCGTAAACACTGATCCAGATCATCTAAATTATATGATGTTCGAGCATGTGTAAAGGCATGCAAGTGCACCTTAATTCCCTAGGCATCATTTCCTAACACTTAAAAATCTGAATTAGTCTTATTTTTTGTTCTTTGATTATAAGTCAATTTTAATTTGAAATTATTTAATTATCATTGTCATTATATTTAATTACAACTGGGGGGGCTATGGAAATGGGTTAAGAATGCATGAATGTTTTATATTTCTTGTTTGATTATAAAAATGCAACATATGCTTCCCATGGAAATGAAGAAGGACCGAAAACTCTGGAGGAAATAAAACCATTTATAATCCCTTGACGCAGAAATTGTCACTGTTCACATTCTTATTATATCTCTTTCCACACATTGTTGAGGTTGTAGAGGTTCTGGAGATGGATTTGTAGATTGTTTTAAGAAAAAAAACGACAGTATTTTTAGAACTCCAAAAGCGCCCTCTAAATTTCTTCTACCTTCTGCAAGGCCTCCCTGCTCAAAAGAAGGTGGGAGGTGGGAGGGAGGCTTCCTCAGATCTGCTTTCCGTGGGAGGAGCCTCATCTTTTCTTCCTCTCCCACCTTCTACCTTTACTCTCTCCCCTCAGAAAGGGGAGGACGCTGGGAAGACGTGCTGGGTGGGCGACGCTGGGCTGAGAAAGACAGGGGCTCCCAGTCTGTGATGTCTTTCCCACCTGCACTCTAGCAGGCTGACGTGGCCGGCCTTCTAGACAGGTCCAGAAATCCCCAGGCAGCCACGTTACACCGCATGACGGAGAAGGAGGGAGAGCAGGCCTTCCCACGCCTCCAGGTACACTTCCTAGAGCAGAATTCTGTCCTGTGGTTTGGGGTGCCCCCTGGTTTGCCTCTTCCCCTACCTCAGAGCCTTGCACATCGGGGTTTTTCATGCCCATCATGTCTTTTCCTTTACTGCAAGTGCATTGTTCTATTATCTTGGAGGAGTTTCCCAATTCCCCACCCTAATCTTGAGATCCATTGGGGGCTGCCAGGCAGGGTTCCCCCTGCTCCCAACAGGGTGAGGACAGGACTCAAGCCAGGTAAATCAGAAATGCTCTGCGACTTTAAAGTTAGAATCAGGAAACCAGGATCCTTTCTTCCAGTAGCAGAATTGGGAAGACGTGAGCATGATACTCCTGTGACTGTGTCCCATTATGTGTGAGCCTTCAGAAGAGGTAATTAATTAGAACTCAGAGAGAGGCAGAGATAAAAGGGAAGGAAGGCAGGGAGGAAGGGAGGAAGAGAGGGAGAGGGAGGCAGGAGAGGGAGAAAGAGAGAGAGAGAGAGAGAGAGAGAGAGAGAGACTGGCCTACTGCTATATTCTGGTTCATAGTTTTAATCTTGCAGGCTCCCTGGATTCTCTTCCCAAATTTTAGTTTTTTCTTTCTTAAATTCTATAATTCTACAACCTACCCTAGGAAATTTCCCCCACAAACTAGCTCTGTCAATTGTAAACCAAAAAACCTGAGCAACAGAAGCAGACTCTGCCCCAGACCTTCTCTGCCCCCTGATTCTCCGCAGCACTTAGGCTCCCACACCACCTGGATTTCTGCCTTGCTGTGCCTCCAAAGCCCTAAGTTCATAAAACTGTGCACTCGTCTCCCCTTGCTCAGGTCCACCTGGAATTCACTAGGAAAGAGGCTGAGGGCTCACACTGTAGGAGTCTGTGACTGTGGCGGCTCCCTGTTATACTGTCCTGAAAGCCAACTGCTTAGGTCTTTTTAACTTTTAGTGTTATTGTGCAATGGCAAAATGGTTAGATATATTTCTTTCTTTAAAAGAGATGATGGATTGGGTGGTTTAAAATAAGAGAATGTCTCTATCAAAGGCGCATGATGACAGTTTTGATAAGATGGTATACCACCATCTGTCTGCTGGGCTTGCTGGCCTTTCCAGCTAAAACTCGAGTCATGGTTATAAAGCTGGGCTTCGGGCGGTGCCTGTGGCTCAAAGGAGTAGGGTGCTGCTCCCATATGCTGGAGGTGGCGGGTTCAAACCCAGCCCCAGCCAAAAAACTACAAAAAAAAAAAAAAAAGTGGGCTTCGTTTACTCAATAAAGAATTTGCACCCGGCATTGTGTGTGGCTCAGGGACTCTGGATCACTAACCTCATCACATCCCATTCGATTGATGGCGCAGTAAGCTATAACAGCATGGTTGTTTCCCTAGCAAAGACCTCTCCTTAAAACGCCCTCTAGCATTTACTGCTAAAGGCCGTGCAAACTCCATTTCAAGTTATGAATTTGACATCCACCAGTACTCAAAAGAGACGGGGCTTGAACCTTTTCTTTGCAACCCACACTTCCAGCAGCAACCTGCCGGCTTGGAATGAGGGCCGAGAGGCTGCTGAACTCCTGCCAGGTGACAGTCCTCCTGCTGTTCTCCTTCCCGACAGGTATCTATTCTGAACTCCTTCTAGAGAACGCAGTGACAGTTCCCATCCTTGATCTTTTGGCTTAGCTCCCAGGGAGACCTCCTGACGTTATGTTTTATTCATGGTGTTGCCAGGCTGGTCCTCATTGTAAAAGTTGGTGGAGGGGGGTGGGGTGGGGAGCAATAAAGGAACCTGAAGTCAAATTTGAGCGTCATAATAAAACTGAGCTTCACAGAGGCTGAGATTCTGGGGAGAGGCTGAGATTCTGGGGAACGATGGTGTTTGGCGGAATTTTAAGGCAAAGCCTCTGCAGAGAAAAACAAAACAAAAAGCCCCAAACAGAATTTAGCTCTTCATATTGTGTTGGAATAGTGGAAGAAGGAGGTCAGAGAAACCGAAATAGCCTTTGCTGGGAAACGGGAGTGTCAGGCTGCTGAGAAGAGGTGAAGAAAGATGGTGTGTTGGACAGAACGAGCAGACGGGGAGCTGGGTGGGTCTACGACTGGGAAAGCCTCAGAGAATATACAGGATAAATATCTATTCTGTTTCTCCCTGTATAAAGTGTCTTCACATCAGTTTCATTGTTGCCTTTCCTGTGACACTTAACCTCTTTCAACTTCACTAGTCATGCACATGTAGGGGAAAAGTGTGACAAGCATCTCTTCCCGGCTGCAGCCCCAAAGCAAAACCGAGGGCCACGTTACAGGGGATAGCGACTATAATGCTATATTATATATAATTTTCACGCACACACACATACATATACCTTGAGAATTATGGTCTTCTCGTGACGGGTGATATTTACACTGTGGGGCTGGCCGTTGGCCATGTTCCTGTGGTCAACGTCGATGTTGTACGGATCTCGGGTGCCACCCAGGTTGTACCGAATCTGTAAGTTTCCTATATAAGAGAAAAGGGAAGAAACTCTGTAATCTCTGCTATAGGTTTCATTTTAATGTCACTTCCCCCCAAACGCTGCCAGGTAGGTTTCTAGTAAACTCTGTCCCTTCCCTTCATGGCCATTGACACCGTTCTGGTTTTGAACCCAGATTTACTATCTCAGATTGTACTAGTCCAAGTTGGCCACCACACCAGGTTCACGCATATTTACAATCTGCCAGCAGTGACCTTGGTGACCACCATCTCCAAGCTGAAGCAGTAAACGGCCTGAACGATCCATGTTGGGCTTGGACATGGAAATGAAAAATGAGAACGTATACAGTATGGGACCACGGAGACGCCTGCAGCCCCCACAAAACTCCACAAAAATTGAGAAATAAATGGGTGCAGAGTGCCGGGGTAGGCTCACTCCGCCAGCAAAATGTGGCCTTGGGCATCGGAAAGAACCGTGATTGTACCATATTAAAAATAAACATAATTTTAAAAGATAAATCTGTGTGATTTGGGGTGGCCTCACTGAGACCAAGAAAAACAAAGTGGGCAATTTGATTTTAGGTTCCAAATGAACCACATGCAGATAAAAGGGAAATCGAAAAGCTGGTTTCCCACAGAGCACGCCTGCCCCTTACGGACAGTTCACTTTCCCCTGACAACCTGTTCTTGTTTTCCTCTTGCTTTCTTCCCAACAATGACAAATGACATTCAGAAAGACTAACGTGACACTCTGCTTTTAGTTAATCTTCTTATTTATGATTGGTCTTTAAGACATCAATTTTTTAGTCTCTCTTTTTTGACTCAGGTAGGTATTTTCCTATCGTTAACAGCCTTTGACATCTCAGGGTTTAAAAATGGAGCCAGAAGTTGAGCAAGAGTTTGACCCACTGCAAACTACCTACTGGATTCCACACGGCCTCTTTCAGTTGGTTTCTAGAGGAAGAAAACTGATACTCTGATTTGTAAGTTATAAAATAAAACGTGATAATTAAAACGTAGAAAGCAAACAGGAAGAAAAAAGTCACTTGAAATTCCGCCATTCAAAGGTAACTACTCTGAACATCTTGGTGTTGTTTCCAGGCACTTTGCTGAAGTCTCTCTCTCTCTCTCTCTCTCTCTCTCTCTCTCTCTCTCTCTCTCACACACACACACACACCCCTGTGAGCTGCTATCCCTCATTTCGGGATTCTAGCATTACACTTGCCACTTACAGCACCAAGTTCCTGGAGTTGGGAGAAACATTCAGTAGAATAATCAAAAGCTAACGATGCATTTCCTCACTTTTGTTTTCTGAACAAAATTCAACACAGTCTTGCTCTTTCTGAGGTTTACTTTAGCCTTATGTCCTGGATTCCTTTGCCTGTCGCCTTTCAGCCGAGCACGGATGGTTTTTGTCTCCTGCTTTGGTCTAAATTCCCACAGTGGTCTGCATCTGGGGGGCCCCCACAGGGGTGTGGCTCTATGCAGAGCTCCTGCTCAGACCTCGGCTGGGTCACTGCATCCCATCAGCCTCCTCTTCGACAAGAATCACTCCTGACCCCGTTTCCCTCACAAGCGTGCCCTCTCTTCCTTTGCCCTTGTTTCCTACAAGTCCCGTACAAGGAGCTGTGCACACCTGCTGCTTCCAGATCCTGCAGTGAGTCCCCTCCGGGGGTCACTACTCCACAGAGGCCACTCACCCTTGCTGGGTCTCAGGGCCCCGGAGGACAATGCTACTCAGGTAGCACAGAGGCCCCTCGTCACCTTCTCCTGGAAACGTGGCCTACCAGGGGCTTCCAGCACCTGCTCCCCTGGTTTTTCTTCTTGATGTTTCTTCCCTTGTTTTTGGGCCCAGGACTCTTGCGGTCCCTGAGGACTCATCTTTCAGCATGTTGTCTTCTGTGTCCACACCCATCCCTGCAGTGACTTTCTTCAGTGCTGGGACTTGGAGCAGGTGTGTGGCCATCAAACCCCAGACTTGTAGCCCCATCAGACTTCTGTCCTGAACCCCAGGATCTGCCCACACAGTGGCTCCTGGATATTTCCCCTGGATGTCTTGGTGGCAACCTCACGCTTGACACAGGCCAACATAGCACAGATCCTCTGTCTCACAGGGTTCCATAACCATTTTCCACATTTTAGTAATCTCCAGCCCATCTTTCTAGTTATTCTTGCCAAAAGGCTTGACTCTCCTCTTTTTCCTCTAATACATGTATAATTTGTCAGCAAATCTTCATGCCCTGATCTTCAAAATATTCCCTGACTCTTACCAGCTTCGTCCCCTCCGTTTCTACGCCCTGGGCCAAGCCATCGGCATCTTTTGCCTGATTATTGTATGAGCCTCTGTACTACCCGCCTTGCCTCCGTCCTTACCTCGACCTGGCCCTGCCCCTCAGACTCCAGGGTCCTCTCCCCCAGCGGCGGGAGGGATTCTCTGCTTAGAACCCTCCTGTGGCTTCCCCATAATAGTTCTTAGCACATGGCATACTATAGATTGTACTCAATTTTTTTTTATTGTCTGTTATCTCTTGCTGAAATGTCAGCTCCATGAGAATTTTGGTTTCCATTCTTCATGCCTGTTTTCCCATTATCCACAGTAGTGCTTTAGAAATAGTAGGAGCTTTAGAAATACTTGTTGAATGGTTTCCTTGCTTCTATACTTTCTTCTTCTCAATATTTTCTTTGAAAAGTAAAACAAAGATCTTTTCAAAATGAATAATTGGTTATTTAATTGGTTCATTAAAAACCCTTTGAAGTTTTCCAGTCATTCATGGGATAAAGAAATTCATTCTTAACAGAGCTTGTGATGTCCTGATTTGAGTTTCATTCCCTCTCTCACTTTGTACATTCAAGTGATATTGGACTTCTCTTATTGCCTAGAAAACATGATTCTCCTTCCTCAGGTCTACCTCAGGACCTTTGCATATGCTGCTCCTGCTCCCTGAGCGTTTTTCTCCTCAGCATTTAACCCTATTTTCTCCTTTCATCTTAGTAGCATTGAAAATATTTTAATGAATTGTTTGGGCATGAAGGGGATGAGTAGGTAGCTGCCGGGCCACACGCATAAAAACAACTTGACTGTCTTACGTTTTTACTTTCTTATTTCTTTCTAGTGCTCTGATATCATATTATCCTAGCCAGTTGTTTTAATGTACCATTGTGCTGATTCATCATTTATCCATTTCTTTACAACACATTTATTTAGCCCAGCATATTCTCAAGGTCTAACGTGGGCTTTCAGTCTGGTGTAGAATCAGCTTCTAACACAGATGACCCTCCTGATCAAAAGATGACAAAGACAAGTCAAGGGAGTTCTGGCTTTGGGGGTGAGAGGTCAGAGAAACTGGTAGTTATGCAAAAAGTCAGACATTTCCCTCCCTGCTGTGTCTTTGTCATTGAAACCTTTATGCTCTCAGCTCTATTATCAGTATTAAGTTGTTTTTGAGACTTTCTTTTTTTCTAGTTTCCTTGGACTTTATAAATATGATTTAAAATTCCTAGAATGGTTTCATTTAATGATAACAAAAATTATTTGCTTTGAGAAGAAAGATGGCTTGGAACTTTAAACATACATATTGTGAATGTCTATAAACAGTAATGGAAATATCCTTGAATAATCAAATTTAAATAATATGTTTGTTCCTTTCAGATAATAGCAGAAGAGGACCACCAAGAGATGGTAGGGAAAATGTTAATATTTGCCCATTAAAATAAAATATTATTCATATGGAGAGATGCTTCACTTCCCATGTCTCATGCTCACCTCTCAAATGAATTAAAGCCGCTATAAGGGACTGCTCTTTTATTGGATGCAGCAAATAACAGGCTTAACAGATTTATTCTCTCTCAGTCATCACCATTATCATCAGCAAACACTTACAGGGCACCTGTTGTAGGCTGGGGATGTAGTGCTGGGAGTTTTCCATCTCTCTGGGAAGACAGGGCATATTTATAACAGGGACAGATAACAACAGAGTACATTAAGTGCCAAACAAATGACATTGAAAATAAGTACGGTAGGAGTTTAAAGCAAAGAGAAGTCATTGAAAGGCCCAGAGTCAAGAACAGGAATTAGATGAGAGAGGAAGGCAGAGCGTTTCCAGGTAAGGGAGGAACATTGTGGAGCACCGGGGCTGTGAGGCCAGGGCCCAGATGTGCACCAGGTGGCCAAGGAATAGTGAGTTTCTTGAAAAAAGGGTGTTGAATATGTGGCAAAGTATAGATTAAATTAGTGGACTCTTGGATTCCACAGTATAAGGGAGACTATTTTACAGAAGAGCAAGCTGAAGTGTGGCGCTGCTGGCTGGCTGCCCAAGACAGCTGGCAACAGGCAAAGCGGGGTCCACAGCCAGACAGTCCAGAGTTACAGGCCAAGCTCTTATCCGCGAGCCCACTGGGTCTGGATTGGAAGGTTGAGGGATTATGGAGTTTCTTCTGTTTTTGCTGGAGGAGGGCACTATTGAGTATGCAATAAGGACATTATGTAATATACTATATGCAATACAATATATGTAAGTTAATATATATGACGTTTATATTATGTAATATCCTCATTAAACAATGTCTCCATGCTATGGTATGAACATCACCTCCAGGACTCACATGAAACATAGTCTCCAATGGAGCTGGATTGAGAGGCTTTGACCTCATGGATGGATAACCCATTTATAGATTGATGAACTAATGGGTTAAAGGATTAACAGCTACCATCGAAGAGAACTGGTGGCTTGGTAAGAAGAGGAAGACAGACCCAGCCTACAAAGCTTGGCGCATCATGGGAGAGAACTGGTGGCTTGGTAAGAAGAAGACAGACCCAACCTACCATGCTTGGCCCATCATGGGAGAGAACTGGTGGCTTGGTAAGAAGAGGAAGACAGATCCAGCCTACGAAGCTTGGCCCATCATTGGAGAGAAGTGGTGGCTTGGTAAGAAGACGAAGACAGACCCCACCTACCATGCTTGGCCTATCATTGGAGAGAAGTGGTGGCTTGGTAAGAAGAGGAAGACAGACCCAACCTACCATGCTTGGCTTCACCATGTGATGCCCCACTTGGCCTCAGTGCTATGGAGCCCCCAGCAAAGGAACACCCTCGCCAGAGGTGGCCCCTCAATCTTGGGCTTCCCTGGCTTCATAAGTATAAGAAGTAAATTCCCTTTCTTTACAAATTTTCTGGGTTCAGGTATTCCATTATAAACAACAGGAAAGGACTAAGGCAGTCCTGGCTGTGGGGATAAGGAGGAGACAGAAGGCACTGGCAACAGAGAGATGGAGATGGAGCCCTCCAGTGGGTGAGGTGCAATGCTGTCCTAAGATGGAGAACAGGTGCTGCAGGAGGGCCCCCCTGATCCCAGGAGACCTGCAGGAAGGAGCCTCCAAATCACCAACCCATCCTTTTCCCAGGTGCCATACTAATGTTGTAATTTTCTGTAGGTGCCATGACATGAACAAGCCTGGGAAACACTGAGGCAGAGAACATAAGCCCCAGAGAGCCATGGTGGGGACGGAAAGGACACTGTGGCAGTGGAGTCCACAGCACATATCTGTCTGATGGCCCACAGAATGGGAGGATGGAGCTCTGGTGAGTGTCAGAGGCTGGGACCTCAAGCCTCCAATAGGCTGTAGGTGCTGGCGCTGTCAGGCCTAGGAGGGTCTGGAGGGCAGGGGTTGGGGGAACAGTGATAAGAGCTTCCACCACATTGATTTTGAAGTTCAAGGGCTATCAGGGCATTTAATGAAAACTTTGTTTTGATGTAGGCCTTATTGACAATTTTGTCCTGAATGAATTCCTTGACCTTCTTTCTAACTTTAAATTTCAAGTAATAAAAAAAAAAAATGCAGTGTTTGAAGTACAAAAGAGTTGAATTTTCACTAGCAGGTTGAGGATGGCCTTATGACAGAAAAGAACCATTTGGCTTTGCTTTGTTCCAGTGACACACGCAGCAGAGAGCTTGGCACCTGGGCTCAGATGCTGGGGCTCAGGAGCCATGGCCTCACCCATCACCCAGGGGCAGTGCCATCACTCAGCCTCTGCACTCCGGCTGTGCCAGCTGGAGAAAGGGGATGATAAGAGTAGCTTCAACATGGAGTTGTGTGGCTCATAGGAATTAACGCATGGGAGACACTCAGGAGAGCAGGAGGCACGAAGCGTCATCAGATGGTGGCCATGCACACGGAATTGATTAATCAATGCCCCTGCATGCGACGCATGTCCACACACAACATGGGCGCCAGTTGGGGGTGGGGGCATGCAGGCAGATTGCCTGTGATGTCCTGAATATAGCTGGTGACCAGATTTTAGTGTGGCAGTGACTTGAGAGGCAGTTAATAAAGTACTCACGGGGCACTTTCATCAAATTCTTGACAGTCTGAAAGTGACAGCCACCCCCTGGGACTGGAACGTGAGAAGAAACCAAAGGCTTCTTATCTGTCCACTGGGAGGTTCACACAGAGGTGGAGAAAGTGAGTTAAGAACCTACTGAATCTGTGCAGAAGAAACAAACCGGTGAACCCCTGGAGAGCAGGGGCAATGTCCTTTTTCCTCTGTGCCTGCCCTTACTTCCTGACTTGACTTAACATTTTTTTCCTGATTAGACAAGTGATGATTGTTCAGTGTTAGCATTTGACTTGTATAGAAAGAAGTATTATTCAGGCTGGGCCTGGTGGCTCTCGCCTGTAATCCCAGCACTCTGGGAGACTGAGGAGGGTGGATTGCTTGAGCTCAGGAGTTTGAGACCAGCCTGAGCTAGAGGGACACCCTGTCTCTACTAAAAATAAAAAAACCGACAGGCGTTGTGGCAGGTGCCTGTAGTCTCTGCTACTTGGCAGGCCCAGGCAATATCCCCATTAAACAATGTCCGGGGTGGCGCCTGTAGCTCAGTGAGTAGGGCGCCAGCCCCATATACCAAGGGTGGCGGGTTCAAACCCAGCCCCGGCCGAACTGCAACAAAAAAATAGCCGGGTGTTGTGGTGGGCGCCTGTAGTCCCAGCTGCTCGTGAGGCTGAGGCAAGAGAATTGTGGAAGCCCAAGAGCTGGAGGTTGCTGTGAGTCCTGTGACATCACAGCACTCCACCGAGGGCAATAAAGTGAGACTCTGTCTCTACAAAAAAACCCCCCAAAAAACAAAAAAACAATGTCCAGGCAAGGGGATCTCTTGAGCCCAAGAGTTTGAGGCTGCCATGAGCTATGACGCCACAGCACTCTACCCAGGGCACAGAGTGAATAAAAGAAGTATTACTCAGGGGAAAAAAATCATTCACAGTCCAACCAATAGCTGTGTTTATATTATTGCTTATTTTTTTTGCAGTTTTTGGCTGGGGCTGGGTTTGAACCTGCCACCTCCGGTATATGGGGCTGGCGCCCTACTCCTTTGAGCCACAGGCACTGCCCTATTGCTTTTTTTTTAATCTGTAGATTTTTTTTATAGAGCTAAACTGATATACATTCAAGGGCTAATCTTTTTTTTTTTTTTTTAAATTTCTTTTTAGTTTAACATTATACTATATAACGTTTCTCTATGTCATTAATCTCTTTTCATAAATATTATTTTAATAGACATATATAATATTCTATAAAATGGTGACTCTTATACTATTTTACTAAAGTTGAATGTCTAGGTTCTTTCTAATTTTCACAAATACCACTATGATGAATATCTTCCTGCTGAATCTTTGTCTGATTTTCGGATTATTCCTTTGGGAATAATTTCTGAAAGGTAACATTCTAGGGAACATACTTTTTTCTTCTATCTTTTACATTGCCCAGAGAGAGAGAGAAAGAGAGTTTGAGACTTTACTACTTTTAAAAAACTCAAGCTGAATTAGTAATTTTTGGTTCCCATGGAAGAAAATCTTGTTCTTTCAAATGCTACAGTGTTGGAATTGTCTGCCGTGTAGGGGCAGAGCTGAGCAGTGGGAGACCCTGTTTGCTCCTTCTCAGCTCATAAATCTCCCTGGGAAGAGAGATCTGTTCCTGCAGTGTGCCTAAGGTATTTTAATTCATAACAAAAGTGATCTTACAACTTTAAGCGTGTGTGAATGCAGGTTTTCGGAGAGGGGATGGAGTCCTCCTTGTCGGGGGTGTTTTTACACCCCAGGATGCTCAGGCTTCCGTCAGAGGTCACTGCTGAAGGCCACACGCCCATTTGTGGTCTCACTAGGATGTTTGTGTCAGAGACCTATTTTTCTCTGGCACAACACATCTTTGATGATCAGGTTGGCTGAGGATACTACAAGTGCAAATATATCCCTATATTATGCAACTCTCTGCCAGAGATAGAATTTATGAGTGTAAAATTCTGAGAGGCTTTAGGAATTAATACATCTGCAGTTTTTTGTTTCTACAGTTCAGATGTTCTCTAGGATCCCACCGACTCACTGCCATACATCAGGACAATTCACTGACAGAAAATTAATTTTACGAATTCAAAGGCTGCTCTCTGTTTAGCTCAGGAGTGAATGTATTTATTTAATAGGAACAAATAGTAATCATTATACACCCATCCAGCCGGCCCTCCCATAGCGTGGCTTTTGTAAAGACCTCAACATGCCTTACAGACCTTCATTACTACAGCATGTCGCTGCAGAGCACCCAACTGGCAAGGTGTTCTCCTGATTTTCACTTAGAGAAATGATGACGGAAGAAAAGTCACATGACTTGCTCATGTGACTTGCTCCAGACTCTTTCTAGAACATTCTGTCTGCCCAAATTAAATGATGGAAAGCTTAGGCATGTTGATCCTTACCCGTGGGTTTGACGAGAACTGCCAGAAAGTCTGTGGTGAGGGAGCTGACGTACAGCAGGATGCAGGGTGCCTTGGTTGTGCTGAAGCTGAAGCGGATTTCCTCATGGGCCAGGTCCTCGGGGGGCTGCTGGTCTGGAGAGGCCTCTGTTCTGCTGCCCGCATCTTTGGCACTGATGGCTGGTGCCTGGAAGTTATACCGTAGCCACATCCCCTCTTCAAAAAATGCGCCAACATCTGTTTAAAAAAAAAGAGAGAGGGAGAAAATTAAAAAATGAGGAGAGGTCTGGTGCCAATACCAGCAACTCTGGGAACTTGAGTAGACTATTGATTTAATGGTGTCGCCACAGCAGCGCACAAGGACAGACACTGGCTCCAGGAAGGGGTCAGAGCGAGGAAATAACGTGCAGAAGGATGTTCTTTCATCTATATGAATATTCCATCCCCCCTCCCCCAAAAAGCATGTTTTAGAATGTGAAAATCTGTAAAATTTAATGGTAATGGCAAAATTTAAGAAACTTACATTATACTGGCCAAAAATTTCAGATACAGTACTCAGACCAAATTAGCTGATTTTCAGACTGAAGAGAAATAGTGAAAAGGAAGGCAGTGTCACAACACAAACCTTCGATGTAAGGAGCTCCTGGAAGCATCTTCTCTGAGACTGAACTTGCTCTGGGCACACACACAGGAAAGCCCTTAACAACGCTCAGCCCTCGGGGGCTGTGTGTCCACAAGACAGAGAGCATTGGGCACAGACTGGTTAATTAGCTGTGTGGCCTTAGGGGACTTAACTAACTTCTCTAGGCCTCTTATTTCTCCTGTGAAGTAGACAGTAGTTAGCACTCAACAAATAATACTTATTACTATTAATAAATTAGAAGAAAGGTGGCTATCCCCTCCTGTGTTCACCTTTTCCTGGAACCTGTTCATGGCTAACCGTCTGACAAGTTCCTGCTGTCACCTGGTTTTGGTGGCCCCATTGTTTACTCACCAATGTTCTGAGTCACCCCCGGCTCCCTGTGAAAGGCTGAGCCACCCTAGGAAGGTTCACCTGGTTTTCACAGCTCCTGTCTCAAGGTCCTCTACCTATGCCTTTGGAAATTGCACACTTCATTGCTCGTGGAACCTGTTATTCGCACAACACTTGACATCCACTAAATTAACACGTTTTACTGCTCCACATTATAATTGATAGGAGAGGCCAACTTTTTTTTTGGTGATAAACGTATGACTGATTTATGTCTTAATCAAACCCTACATGTAGTTAAATTATATACAAAGTTTCAAATTCTTATTCAAAATAATAAAACCCAGATAAACATAAAATAAAAACAATAAAGTGATTCAAGGAACCTGTTCTTAAAAAGAAAGTTTCAAGACTAGATGACTTCAATATTTGTCAATGTGCACATGTGGAGATTAAGCATTTTGAATAAATCGTACATGGCATATTCCACAAGTTTTATAGAAAATGCATTATAATCATGAATAAAAGACTCTAATTAGAAAATTTTAGTACATATTTTAAATCACTAAATATTATGTTATTAACATACAGATGCTATTAGTACACAAAATAAAAAGGCCATACTCCAGCATTTAGAGAAATAAAATTCCATTTGAAAATAAAGATAAAAATATAATTTTTCTACTAGATAGTGAGAGTAACTGATTTATGAAATAAATATGTAGAAGCACTGGGTGAGAGAAATGAACACCACCTTCTCCCAAGGAGACAGAGGAATGGCCAAGAAACACATGAAAAAAATGCTCATTGTTCCCAATCATCAGAGAAAAGCAAATCAAAACCATTGAGACATCATTTAACCCAGCGAGAACAGTCCACATCACCAAATTCCAATGCTTCAGAAATTGGCAATAGTGCAGAGAGGAAAAAAATTTTTACACTGTTGTTGGAATTTCAAACCAACACAGCATTTTTGGAAAGAAGTATGGAGAATGCTCAAAGAGCCAAAAGTAGACCTTCCATTTGGCCCCACAGTCCCATAACTAGGTATCTACCAAGAAGGAAAGGAAAAAGAAAAAAACATTTTACCATAAGGGCATTTGCACTTGAATGGCTTCTAGCAGCTCAGTATACTAGGAAACAGCCCAGCGCTCATCAACTCATGAATGCATTCATACACTGTGGAATATGTACACCATGAAATACCACTCAGCCATAAAAAGTTGGAGACTCTGCATCTCCCATATTTACCTGGAGGGAGCTGAAGAACATTCTCCCCAGTAAAGTATCTCAAGAATGAAAAAAGAACATCTCACGTACTCCATAATAATTGGAAACTAGCAGATGAACAAGTACAGGTTCACACAATAGGGAAACCACAATTTAATTCAAGAAGAGGGAAGGGGGAACGTTAAGGGGCAGACTAAGCCCCCACCTAATTGATACAGTGTAGTAGTGTACCTCCTGGCTGAAGATAAAATACAATTTTGACTTTTCCTAAATGCAAAAAGGTAGTGCAATTATATGTACTACTTTATTGAACTGAAATAAAAAAGATAGGCTTGGTGCCTGTAGCTCAAGCTGCTAAGGCGCCAGCCACATACACCAGAGCTCACGGATTTGAATCTATCCCGGGCCTGCCAAACAACGACACCTACAACCAAAAAGCAGCTGGACGCTGTGGCGGGTGCCGGTGGTCCCAGCTACTCGGGAGGCTGAGGCAAGAGAATCGCCTAAGCTCAGGAGTTGGAGGTTGCTGTGAGCTGTGATGCCACGGCACTCTACCCAGGGCCACAGCTTCAGGCTCTGTCTCAAAAAAAAAAAAAAAAAAAAAGAAAGAAAGAAGATAAGATGAAATAAATATTTGGGAATAAATTATATTATCAATTAAATATAGATGAAGGAAAGTAGATGAAAATTCTACTGATTCTTCTCTTCCCTGAAGTAAATGTAAATATTTACATTAAATAAATAAAATTAATCTTTTATTAAATAAGAGGTTCCTATTATTTAATTCACCTCATAAAATGTGAAAAATATAGTATATTATTCTTAACCTTTGAAAACAACTATAGAAAATTTTGAAATGAAACAAATCAGAAATTAAAAACATAGTGAAAGGAAATTTGCCAAGTTAGTGTATTGGGAGGATTCACTCATATTTCCACACAACAAAAATAATTTGGCATCCATCCATGGAACAAATACAGTTATGTAAATTTTGGGAGTTAAATATAAGATTTTAAAACCCTAGTGGAACTCTGGACCTAGGAGGGCCAGGTTGAGAAAGCAGGGTCTCATATAGGTGGCAAAGTTAAGGACCCATTGCCCTGATTACAGATTAGAAAATGTCTAATCTAATTTGGTTCCACTGAGTCTCCAACTCTTTTCAGCCAAAATTTGGGAGTGGTCTTGCTCATTCAGCGTTGTGAGGGGAGACACACCTATCTGCACTCATGGAGGCAGATTGAAAATTTATATTATTTGTTTTCACCACAAATAATATTTAAATCACTAGAAGAGGCATGGCGCCCATAGCATAGTGGTTAAGGCACCAGCCACATACACTGAAGGAGGCGGGTTCAAACCTGGCCTGGGCAAACTAAACAACTGTAACAAAAAAATAGCCAGGTGTTGTAGCGGGTCCCAGCTACTTGGGAGGCTGAGGCAAGAGAATCGCTTAAGCCCAAGAGTATGAGGTTGCTGTGATCCATGACGCCACAGCACTCTACCAAGGGTGAAATAGGAAGACTCCATCTCAAAAAAAAAAAAAAAAAAAAAAAATTACCTTCAAATGACAATTGTTATTTTCACACCATGATAGCATGATAACTCTGATCCATGCCTAAACACAAGGTGAAGTTAAGACTTTTTTCTTGCTATGTTCCTGAAAGCACTCCTGTGATTCAGTTGCAGCTGTTTGAGCTACAGTCCACCTGCAGTCCTTCCTGTGCATAGATCTACACAGTAACATCTCTGGTATCAGACCCATCATGTGCAGACCCAACCTCAGAAGCCTGCCCTAGTACCTACCCTATAGATCAAAATTCTGAAGGCAGTCCACTTTTCCTAGAAACCAGACAAGATTTAAAACCACACAAGTCTTTCATGACAGCTCAAAGGCAGACTCCTCTGCAGAGCTAGGGGCAGGCTTGTGACCTTGCTGCAACCATTATTCACTGAAAACCCAAAGCAAATACCTAACAAGAAAATATATTTCCATGAAAAAAAAAAAAAAACAATTTATAAAAACTGGAAGAAGTGTTTGAGCCTTTAAATGCACAGAGACCAATGAAGATTACAGTGTTTCTACTCTTAATCCTTTTATTCTAACCCATACTACAAGTCCTAAGTTGTACAATTAGGCAAGAACATGATGAAAACATTCAAATTCAAAAGAAAAAAGTAAAATTTTCACTGTTTTCTAGGCTGAGCAAGAGTGAGACTCTGTTTCTACTAAAAATGCAAAAAATAAGTTGGGCATTGTGGCTGGCTGTGTGTAGTCCCAGCTATTCTGAAGGCTGAGGCAGGAGGATCACCTGAACCCAGACGTTTGAAGGTTTCTGTGAGCCAGGTCAAGACCATGGCACTCTAGCCTGGGCAGCACAGTGAGATTCTGTCTGGGTGTTTAGCTGTTGCCTCTTTTCTCTTCACATTCCAGGGCTCTTGTCTTTGCTTCAGACATGTGATCAGGTCTAGCTTAGAGGCAGCAAGTCCTTTAATATATTTATCTGAGAACCAGCCATGTCTTCTTCTCCTTTTCCTACTCTGGGATTTCTTTTCAGGTGAGATTGTCATTTCTTTGTTTCCAAGGTGTCCTACACATCTCCCAGGACCTGTAGGTCACAAGGTGAGGGAAGTTGTAGCAAAGACACCTGGGTCCTCCTGGAGATGCTGCAGCGAAGAGGAGAGGGCAACTTTTAATAGACATTTTCCATCTGGGAATTTTGACATTTGTTCTTGAAGAGGCCAGCACAGAGCAGTGGGGCCAGATGCCAGGGCTGCACTTTGGCCTTGATGGCAGCCATCTGGGTTAACTTGGGGTCAATGGCATGCAACACTCTCACCCTCAGCTTCCTTCTCTAAAGGATGGTGGTTGTGAGGATTAAATAGGCCATGTAGCACTCTGAGCCTAGTGCCTACATATATAAGTGATCAATAAAGACCAGCTAACACGTCACCATTGTCAGTGGTGGGTGACAGATGCCGTATCCTGTGCCCTGCCTCATACCACCGCAAATAGACATAGAGTTCTCAGAATCAAAATGAAATCACTGAAGATTAAAGAAAAGAAAACCCTGACAAACAGCACTGCGGAGGCCATGGGGAAAGAGGGTTCTCGCGCTTGCATGCCAGACAGCAGAAACTACTGAAACAGACTGCAGTCCACAACCCTGCACTAAGACTACGGCAACCTTTCACAAAAAATACTTCTGCCCGGCCACTGCCTGTCCCACCTGGGACTGGTGTCACTCTTGTTAGTGATTTTTGTAGCATCGGACAATTATTTCTAAATAATTTTGTCATCTTCCTTGCTTTTCCCTTACAAGCCTTTATCTTCTTTTCCTTCCTGCAGATGTGCACAGTTCACTATGACATGCGCATTCCCATTGTAATGCTCTGTCCCCGAATAAATACCTTTCCTTTAGAGCACTCTGCTGCTCCAGCAATTTACCAGGGCGCTCTTACAGAGCCACTGCTTCTCACTGAGTGGTAAAGAAAGAGTTCAGTTAGCTGTAGGCTCTCTTCCCCAAAGACTTTTGCAAAAGTGTGTGTTACTGTTGGGGGCCCAGCGTTGGTGCACGGCCTGCAACGTGTGCATCTGTCTTATGCAATAATAATTGTCAGACCCCAAATGCCAAGAGTATCCTGCTTGAAAAACACAGGATTGAGCAAATACTCCATCCATCAAAATCGGTCACTGCCCACAAGGAGCTTGCCATCCAGCGGTGGGTGTGGGAGGAGACCCAGCAACTCTGTGAGTACAATGGTGCATTGTTGACTCAGGTGTATGCACGGAGGACCTGGTCTCATGGCCTGAACAGCCAGACTGAGCTTTCAGCAAACATCTCCTGGGTACACCAATGTGTGCTGAGCACAAAGGTGGGGACTGAGTTTACAGTCCTTGCTTTCGGGGAACTCCTGAGCTGGAGGAGGATTCAGACAGACAATAGAACACAGAGGGGAGGTGCAGGGTCAGGTAGACATGGGGGCCCTTGGATCTCCAGGCACTGTGGAAGCCTTGCTGTGGGAAAAGACATCTCAGAGCGGACCCAGAGAACCAGAGCTGGGCAGCCAGGTAAAGGTGAAGGGAGAGATCAGCTCTCTAGTGGAGAGAGCAGTGTGTGAAGTTGGCAGAGACGGATTCTGCAGCCTGAGTCACCATGGCATCTGGACCAAGTTCATGTGCTCATTCCAGATGTGCAGGGCTGCCACCACACTTCAGACTGGGTGTCAAGGATCCAGTGAGCAAGATTCAGGAGAGCCCTGCACTCAGTGGTTTAGAGTCTGGCAGGACAGACAGATACTCCTGGGACGGGCCACTGTGACCCTGTCTACTGGATGGCAGGGAGGGGGAGCAGCAGCGGAGGGCAGGTGGGGTGGGCCACCAGGAGCAATCACGTGAGGGGTTCGCTTTGCCACAGAGAGCTTCTGTAAGAGGATGTGGGGTCACTGGCGGAGAACAGATTGGGTCATGTGGGGATGAAGAGGCAGACCTGGGGCTTGGAGGGAGGGGCAAGGCAGCTAGAGGAAGAGGCCAGAGGATGCAAACAGATCTGGACAGGGCCAGCAGGAGGTGCAGGAACGGGCCAGGAAGCAGGGCCAGCAGCCCAGGGTGTCAGGGTGGGGCAGCACCTCATTGGCAACAGCCTGGGCCCCCTGCCCTGTGCCCAGGCTTCCCCCCCCCCCATCACTCCATGCCCAGAACTAGAGCTGGAGGCAGAGAGCACAGCGTGGAGTCCCTGCCCTTCTCTTCGGACCCCTGCCTGGGAGCCCATTAAAATGCCAGGCCTCAGGCCCAGAATTTAGCCCAGATGTCTGACTCAGGGACTCTGGAGGACCAGCACTTTTAACTGGCTTGTGGGTAACACTTCTGCACACAGGGGCTTGAGATCCTGGGAGTTAAAGCAGAGGTGGACGCACCTGGGGAAGCAGGTGGCTGCACCTGCTTAGAGACTTTGTGCGGCTTTGAGACTTGGTGCGTTTATCAGCTGAACTGGAGGCAGCCATTCCATGGCAGATCATGAAGAGAAATTCAGAAATGTAAAGATTTTAGATAAGCAGTTCAAAAATATGCCTCAGAGCAAACTTTCTCTGTATTTTAGAGTAATCATTAAAAAGCTTTATGGATTTATGTCATTTTTGGAGGAAGGGATATATACCATGCTTAAAGTGTTATTCTGAAACCACATCATAAACCAACTGTTAAACCAAGGCCTGGGAGTGATGTGAATCTTTTAAAGTTTCAAGTGGCAGATTTACAGCTGTCATTTCATTGTTTCAGATCGTGTTAAGGAAATGCCAAATCAGGGTACGGTAGTATCTTTTAGAAAAGCAAGACTTCCATCCCTTCTGAGTGAAAAACTAACACTAATTTAAGAAGCCCCCCAAAACATCATTTCCCTCATTAAATTATCAAAAACTAGTGACTGAGAATGCTTGAGTTAAGGTTTTATAGTAATATTATATAGTCGGTTTTATAATATCCATTTTTTAAAACAGAAAATAGTGTGTTTTATATTTAGGTATGCGAAGATGTATTATAAAGAGATTTTGTCTGATTATATCATGTTTCTCAAAATTTTGAAGTACATTATGCCATTTGTAGACTTCGGATCCTGGAAGTGACAGTTAATTTTCAAGGAGACAAGTAACCTTGTCTTAACGATTTCTTTGTTGTCAATACAGATCATATGTCAATTATCTGTAATTGATGAAAAAAATTGCAAGTATTTGAAATAAAATCCACAAATTATTCATCCCAAAATAACATCATAAAGATATTCATCCCTCATCTAGCCAAATCCCTGAGGCTTACAGTGGGGGAAAAAACACCCCCCAATACTAAACAAAATCCCCCAACCCAACTCCCCTCAAACACCTGGCACCACCCCCTATTATTAAATTGCTTCAAGTTAGATAATTCTACTCCTTTGCCTTTTCATCTAGGATATATTTGGCAACCTATATTTTTAAAATTAGAATGATTCTTTTTATTCTCCAATTTCCCTATGAGGAGTCAGAATTGAACACTCCCAACTTATAAACGGGCTCTTTTCCAAAAATTTATTTTCAAGCCAGTAACTTGCAAGTTGGAAAAATTTCCCCTAGAAACAATGTTTTAAATGATGGTGAGTTTGCCAGGAGAGTGTACAAATGCTGAGCCCACTCTTGGTGTGTAATAAAAGATAATTGAAGAGTGCCACTGTGCATTAGTAATTAAAATAGAACAGCAACAACAAAAAATGTTCAGGCTTATTTATAACGTGAGAACTCCAGGGGACTCAGCTCTCACAAGAGTTCATCTAATGAACCCAGTGGTGTGTTGGTAAATGTTAAGTAATTGCCTCTGTGGGAGGGAAAAGCCCTAATCTGCAGTTTTTGCCTGTTCTGGTGTTGTAAATACTCCCACCTAGTCTGATTTTACACTGCTGCATAACACACTAAACACGGCTGTCTGTTGAAGAGCTGCCCCCAGCACGTGGTCTGCTATTCTCTTCCTCGGTCACGGACAGTCATTCAAACGAGCCACATTTAGTGTGCACCCCTGGTGGTGGGCGTCCTTCTTTTTACCTTCCACTGTAAACAGACACTTTAACATTTCCTTACTCCTTCCTGCCTCCCAAAACTCTCTTCTACCCCTTCCTAGCTATCCCAGGTTCTGAAAGCTTTGCACAGCTTCTGCTAAAACCTAGGCAGAATTACCAGGGAACTTTGGCAGAGGGAGCGCCGGCCTGAGCCCCAGCCTCAGGTCATTAAGCTCTTTCACGGCTGAATTCCATCGCCAAGAATGATCACTCTCATTAACTGCTTTTTAATTAGTCATCTAGTAAAAGAGTTAAGTGAATTTTTGGAGCTCTGCTCTGGGGACCGGGGACGCCATCCTCTGAGGATGCATCATGCTTCCATATTAGGCGGGTCTGGCTCCTTCCAGGGCGATCTGCATGGCACAGCTCTGTTTAACGTTTCTAGTTGTTCTCCCAAGACTCTGCTCTCCTAAAACGTGACCAGTTTCTCTCCTGGTCTTACATTGGCAAAATCTGCTTTTTCTCCCCAAGCGTAACACTCGGAATTCCCTGCCTGAATTATTTATTCTGTGTGATGTTTTCTTCAATGTACTATAATCCTTTTGGACTAACAACATTGAACTTGGGATGGGTCAATGTTCACCTCAATGCTCACCTGTGTCCCCGGGTGGATCTGTACCTATTGTAACCAATTTCCCATTGCTCCCTCTTAAGGCATGGCCACTTCCAGGTCGGCTTTTATGTCATAAGCTTTAAGTGTCAGAATCTGTGCAATGGAGAAAAAAGGCTAAAGGAAAACCCCTGAAGTGCAGCTGAACAGTGAGCACAGGCTGGCCATGAGACATGAGTGTGATGTGTATTACTCTAAACGCATCAAAAAGCTATGACTTGAATGTGATGGAGCCAGGCGGCCTGCCTGGACTGGAGTTTGAGAACAACAGTAGTGGACAATTCTACTGGGGCCTTCAATAGGAAGACAGTTTGCATCCAGAATTTCCAAACAGTGTTAAGTATTCCGGCATAGATGGTGGTCAGCAGGTTAGAATGCTTCTGGAAGAGTAAGTGCGATGAGAGGAAGGCTTTACTCCAGCAAACTTCATCTGAAACATGTAAGAAGTGATTGATATGGTACATGTGGACTCCGGGAATCCAGAGATGTGGGTTTTAGCTCTGGCTTTGCTGTTTGACCTTGGTCAGACCGTTCATTGAATTGCTGAGGGCTTTAAATCATTCCCACCTCAGGGCCACCCTCCCTTGAGCCTCTGTCTTCCTATGGCTGATATCCAGTCTCTTTCATATATTCTTCCAAATACAGAGGGTGCTAACAAAATGTAGGCACATTTTAAAAAGGAAAAAGCTATATTGACACTGTAATACTCAGTATATACCAATAATGTTTATCTTTTGTATATTGTATCTCTGTAATTGTAGAAACTGAATGTGACTTGAGTATTACACCCTAGAGCAGTGGTTCTCAACCTGTGGGTCACGACCTACAGGAACTGTATTAAAGGGCATTAGGAAGGTTGAGAATCACTGCCCTAGAGGGTGCCAAAAAGGATATACATTTTAAGAAAGAAAAAATGTATTAACATTGTAACACTCAAGTCACATTTGACTTCTGCTATTATAAGAGTGTTCAAGCGTGACTTGTATTCATCTTTTGTTATTGATATCTACTGAGTATTACAATTTAAATATATTTTTTTCCTTTTTTAAAATATGTGTCCATTTTTTTTGGTACCCTCTATATTTATTAAGTGCCTTTTGTGAGCTATGAGCTGATAGAGATTTAGCAGGGAGGCAAGTTACCCTTAAGTGAATAACTAAAAATGGGTGAGATTTTACTGGGACTGGGGCTAGGGAAGGGAAGGGAATCTGGAAGGGATTCTAGCAAGAGAGAAGGACATGGGTAGAGGGTCCAGGGAAAAACGGCGCGTTGGAGACGGAAGCAAAGGCTGAGATGAGTAAACTTCAGGGGACAGCGGTAAGAAGCCAGGTCAGAGAGAAAACCTGCATCATTTCGAGGATTTTGGTCTTTATGCAGAAAGCAAAGGATAACATCTGAAGGGTTTTAAGCAAATGTGACATAATCTGGTTTTCAGTTTTAAGAGACCAAGCTGGCTACAGCTACATAAATGGTTTGGAGGGACGGGAAGGAAGGGTTGTAAACGGCCCATTGAAGAGGCCATTGCAATAGGACAGAACAGAAATGGTGGGGGGTTGGACGAGCACTTAGAATAAAGAGACAGTTAGGGGGACAGTGGACAGACCTGGTGGTGGCTGGGAAGTGGGGAGGTGAAGGAAGGGGTGTTAATGAAGAGGCCTGGGTTTTTGGAGGGATGGGGTTGATAATCCCTGATCATGGTGGTCCTGGTGGGGTGGAGGATGTGGCAGGTAAAAGGAGAGCAGCTTTGCACAGGCAGTTTCAGGTAAGTGGAAATGTCAAAGGCTAGAAATGTTCATTTTAACATCACGATTCTAGATGGTATTTAACTCTGTGGGTGGAGGGATTCTGGGGGGGAGTGTATACAGAGGGAAGAGACAGGGAGCTGAGCCTTGAGAAGTCGCATTTTCAAGGTGGGAGAGGGAATTAGACAGAGAGGAAGGGATCTGAGTGGTTGGGGGAGCGCCTGGAACCTGAGCAGGGCTTTTTAAGAAAGAGGACCAGGCCATTAGGTCAGAATGCTGTTCAGAGATCAGATTTTCCCTTGGAGGCAAAGTTCTAGAAGCCTCTCACGGCTTCCTTTCACTTCCTAAAGCAATGACTGTGGTGGGGACTTCCCTCACCGAGGTGGAACTGCTCTCACTGAGATCACCGTGAATGTCCTAGTTTCCAAAGTAAAAGGACAGTTTCTGTCCTTCTTGCACTTACCGTATATACTCGGGGCGAGGCTACTCCTCCCTCCCCCACTTCTGTCCTTCATTACACTCCCTCTCTCGGGAAGCTGCGACCCCCATCACTCCCAAGCCGTGACCTCCTCTAGGGAGACTCCGCCCAGTCCTTCCTTGAGAAACTCAAATGCAAGCCACACACAATGGAATTTGACGCTTTCCTGCAAGTCAGTCTCTCTTCTGGAATTTTCTAGCATGATGAATGACACCTCATCTGCATGATCACTCAAGGGCAGAGAGCCCCGCGTCACCCTGAGCTTCCTGTTTCCATTCCCTCGGATCCGTTCTCCTGGGGTCCTCTCTTGTCAAACCTCTAGTTCAGGCGTTTTGGTCTCACTCTGACAACGGCAGTGACTTAACAGGTGTCCTGTGATGGGTGTTTTGCCTCCTGTCATCTGTCCTTCACACACTTTCAGCGTCACGCCTTACATGTTAGTCTAAGCACATTCCTCCTGAACCTAAATTCATCCCTTTTCCTAAAAATCTGGCTTATCACTTTGGGGGAAGGGCCACTGAATACATTTCAGAAAATCTGTCAGTCCTCTGAAATTCAAGGAGAAAGTCCACGCATACACATATGCCTTTTTCTGGGAAGAACGTAGTAGTTTTAGTCAGGTTCCTTGACACTCCGGCGAAATGTAAAAAAAAGAGCAAAAATTAATTCACTCATTATTCCTCTAAAAATGATCCATCGAGAAGCTTCTTGCATGCAGCACTGTTTGAGGTGCCGACAACACTTCCAGGCCCCTTGCTGCCTTCACCCTCTGGACCGCTCCTTTCTCAGCCTGAACCCGCTTTCTGCAGGTCTAGTTGGCCTGCCTGCTCCTCCCTCTCTCCCCTGCCCATGTGGTCTAGGACACTCAGTCCCCCTTCTCAGTCCCTCAAGCTCCATCTCCCTCCCTAGGACCACATGCTGTGTAAAGAGCGCCTCCTCGGGTGCCCCACAGCTCCTTGTTATAACTTTATTCCAACAAGTATAACCTTGTTTGCATTTAATTTGGTAAACACTTCTTAGAATCCTGCTATATGCTGGCCACACACTGATAACAAAAGTAAACATCATGTGGACTTTTCCCTAAAGGAGTTCTCAGTCAGCTGGGAGACGAGCAGAAGCATCACTGCAGTTGTGCATGGGGTCTGTAGAAACAGAGAAATGCAGAAATAAGCAGCTGGAGGGGAGACGGGTCTGCTCCTCTGTGGGTGGGAGCAGGACGTCATCACTGCTCTGCTAAGAATGAGACAACTGCGGTGGGTACCGGCAAGTCAACAGGTGCAAGGTGAGGGGGTGGACAAGGGCCCTCCACACACAGGAGGCCGCACAGGGCTCGGAGGTGCAATCAGCATTCAGCACGATGCATGTGTGCATGCGTGGACTTTCAGCTTGAATTTCAGAGGACTGACAGATTTTCTGAAATGCATCCAGTGCCTCTTCCCCTAAAGTGATAGGCCAGTTTTTAAGAAAAGGGATGAATTTTAACAGTTAGAATGTGGGTTCTCAACCTGTGGGTCACGACCCCTCTGTAACAATGAAAATATATCCTGCAAAGCAGATATTTACATTATGATTCATAACAGTAGCAAAATTACAGTTATGAAGTAGCAATGAAAATAATCTGATGGTTGGGGATCACCACCACATGAGGAACTGTAGTAAAGGGTCGCTGCATTAGGAGGCATTAGGAAGGTTGAGAACCACTGTTTAAATCTAACTGCAAGCTTATGGACCTTGTGTTTTCTTTAGGAGAAAAAGTGTCTGGGGCAAACTCCCAGAAGCCCTGATCTAAGTGATCTTGAGAAAAGCCCGCCTGTTGGCTTATTTTAATATTTCCTCAGATTAATTCCATGTGCAGCCAGGGTTGAGAACCACTGTCATAGGTAGTTGGACAACACTTGATATTGAATGTGGCTGATGTGTGGCAGGAGGTGTTGTTAGAAAAAAGGTGTGATGGAGGCCACGAAGGGACTTGAATCCCTCATTTAAAAAATTTTTAGAAGAATAATATACTTTGAAATAATCTTGAACTTACAGAAAAGTTGCAAAACTAGTGTAATTCCCATATCCTCCATAGCTAGAATCCCTAACTTTTAACACGTCATCATATTTTTGTTCAATCCATAGAGTTAGGTATGTATTATATATGTATTAAATACATACTATAAATATTTAATATTAAGTACTTAATTTTTAATATCTTTAATATAATATTTAATGTTAATTATGACTTAAAATACTGTCATATTTAACATTGCATATCTAATATATTAAATATGCTATCAAACATGTTTTATATATACCTAATTCCTGAACCATTTGAGAGACAGGTGGAGTCAAAAAGCCAACATTAAGACACTATTGTCTCATGAATTGACAAAACATACACTGGCTCCACAAATACAAACACTGGCATACACACAAATAATTTTGGAAAACCACTTAGAGACTATATCTATGTATACATATGTATATATTTACACATAGGAAGACTTTTGCAAATAAACAGGCCCCATTCCCTCCTCCTTACTGGGAAGGGAAGAGAAGGGAGGGCTATGAATTGGGAAGGAGAGGACATGAATTGGGAAGGTCAATGCTATGTTTATGCACTTGGCTTCTTACTAGACCATGAGCTGAGTAATTAGCTCAAGGTCACCCATATAATCAGTGAGTCAAGAGTCAAACACAGATCTGCTGACCTTCAAAGCTCTGTTTTGGCTATGATGCAATATTCGAGCTCTTTTCATAGAAATGCACAAAGTGGTTTGTTTGCTAGCTCCATTTTTGGGAATTAAAAGTGAAATTAGGCATCAGATGACCACTGATTATTGATTGATTCTCTGAAGTGATAAGACTCTATTACATTTTCCCCATCAGCAAACATCATAATAGAAAAGAACAGTCGGAAAATCTACAAATGTCCTATTACTTATGATAAACTTTTAATGGTAATAACACGTTCTGTATTTTGTTTTAAAGGGCCATATCTGAAAGTGGTAGTTCACTGAAAGATCTGAGACATTCATACGTATTTCCTGAAATCTAAAGTCATTTCATTTGCTGATCAATATAATCAAAGCAGGGCTTATGTATTTTTTGTGCTGTTTGACTTGATCAAGGAAGGTAAGTGGAGCTACCGGTTACAACTTTGCATTACTGCTGTTAGGCTCTACCGTTCTGTCCATGTGACGACAGTATTTGGTATATTGATTACACTTTGGGACTTCCTGAAATGTTCTAACCTAGCTCTGAACTGTCCCTCCATCAGCTCAAACCATCCTCAAGCCTTCTGGCATCCTTAGAGAACAGACCACACCTCATAGGTAGCTTTAAAAGTGGAGAGACCGTTACAGCGGGAGGCCCACCCCTCAGATAGGAAGTGGACTCTTGAGAGCAGTGTTGATGGTTATGCAATTTGAAGAAACTGCCTGGAGTTGCTCTCTTGAATGAGGCACAAAGATAGATCTCATCAGAAGCTAACTGCATTCTGCTTCCTCCAACGCAGAACTTCGTTATTTCCTAGTAAAGTTATCTAAGGCCTCCCAGGGATTCTAGACTCTTAGTAGGTGGGTCTTGTGGATCACAAGAAGATATTTACTGACAGCTGTTTATGATACTATAGGAAGAAGTAGACAGGCCTGTGGACGCTGGGCTTCTCCCTACTAAGAGCTCCACACATCCTGGGAGCCGGCTTCCTTTCTGATCTGGAGGTACTGCCTCTGGCTTGGTTTTGCACTGCTTATCACTTGTTTCTGTGAGAACCAGACTTAAACATCCGTTCTTCTATGAAATAAATTCAAAATACAGGGTGTACTAAAAGTCGCCATGCATGGAGAAAATGGAAAATTATTGCTAAATCTACCTTCACCTACAAAATATTTACAACAAAATTTTACAAAATATTCTCTACATGTTGAGATAGGTGATGAAAACTTTGTGATGAGTATTTTGTAAATAAACGTACATTTATCTACAATTTCCCATTTCCCTATGTATGGTGACTTCAGGGGCAACTTTTAGCTCACCTTGTATAATCCTTCCAGTTTACATACTCGTATGCTGAAGGTCACAGATTCTTCGAGGATAAACACTGCATTTTGTTTAATTTTGCGTCTCTAGGATCTGACACAATTCCTGGCATGTATTAGGCATTAATGAACATTGATTAATGGTATCATGGACCAATTTGGGCACACACGTGTCTTTTTCAGAGTTACTGTCCCCACCTACCTCTCCAAAAAGAAAATTCAAGACATATTTGTGATGTTATTTCTATCATTATCTATAATTCTTTGAAAGTAGTTTCTTCTAAGAAGACAAAATAGGTGGTAAAAAGCAAAAATTTACCTCAAGGAAACCAAAGAATAATTGGCCGTTAGCACATTTGGGGAAAAATAACTGCAGGGTTATGAATTATGCAGAGTTCCTGAAAGTGGGGTTGTCATCAAAGTTATGATAGCTTATCTGACTTTTGGAGGAAGAAGGAGAAAAAGTACAAATGAGAAGGGGAGAAAGAAAAGATAAGAAAAACTGTACATTTAGGCTACCCCTTCCTTGTACTATTGCATAAGACCTTAAATGACTGGACTGTCTGTGGCCCCCGCACAGGGAGAACCTCCTTGGAATCTGCACACTTGATGCACCTGTACTTTGTCTGGGGAAATTGACACGATGGGGCATTTGCCACGTCCTCTTTTCCTTCTACTTCAATGAAAACAATATTTTCAAGTGAGGAGGGAGCTTCAATTACAAAAATTGACAACTAAATGTTTTACTTTAATATTTTTTTCCTTGCATTAGAAGCTTTCCGCCCCTTTGTAGGTCCTTCAAGCATGGCCCCCTTGGTGCACCACATCTGTGGCAAAAGAATAGATTTATTCATTCTTGTGTGAAACAAATACATTCTTCTATGAAATAAATTAAAAAAAAACTTGCAAAAGGCTTTGTGTATGGATCGATAGTTCTGTCTCCATATATAAAAACATCAACCTCAAAATGGTTTTCTTTCTTTCTTTTTTTTTTTTTTTAAGAGACAGAGTCTCACTTTGTTGCCTTTGGTAGAGTGCTGTGGTGTCACAACTCACAGCCTCCAGCTCTTGGGCTTAGGTGATTCTCTTGCCTTAGCCTCCTGAGTAGCTGGGACTACAGGCGCCCACCACAACGCCTGGCTATTTTTTTTGTTACAGTTTGGCTGGGGCTAGGTTTGAACCCACCACCCACCATATATGGTGCGGGTGCCCTACTCACTGAGCCACAGGCGCCACCCTGAAAATGGTTTTCTGGAAACTGTATGTGGATGAAATTTGCAGCAAGTGTGCGTGTAATTATGTACAGGTGTGTGAGCTTATGTACACACACATGCTTTCTGGAAACCTTGAAAGGATTGTCCAAAAAGCATTTGTTGTGACACTCCAAGTCTAGTTTGGTCCAAGGTTTGTTCTCTGAGCTGTCCTTTGACACTAAGGGAAGAGGAAAAGCAACATCCAGGGGCAAGACAGAAGCCGATGCAAGGAAGGGTCACACTGTGACTACCGGACTTGAAGTCAGGAATTCTCCAAAAGCCTCTCTGCTATTTTTATTACCGAGGCCAATGGTTCAAAGGAAGTCTGAAGTCACAGGCCTCTGGTATTTGAAGGCTTTGATCTTACGTATCAGGTACAGGCTGCTGGATCAGTAAGATTGTTTCTCTTCCCAACTTATTCATTTGTCTTTTCTGCTTGTAATGTTCTTCTTCAGAAACATAACTTGACAACTGTGTGAAAAATGTGGCATCATTTTTTAAAAACGAATGTTTCCTGCCTATTGCCTTTCCTTTTGTTTCATAGTTTATGAAAGATTTATAATAATCACTTCTTTCTGATTTCTCATTTTTGAATGGTCTAAGGTAGTGGTTTGCAATCTTCTGAATGCCCCGGCCTTTTAATACAGGTCCTGTGGGCCATGACCCACAGGCTGAGGACCGCTGGTCTAAGGCGTAGGGAAATGCCTGCAAACATACCCGAGGTCTAATGGTGCCTTTGAGTTTAGAAGTAATGGTGACCACGGATGGTGATTTGAAATGCATGCTGCCTGCCCATCCTTGGTTTTATTCTAATTGGAGACCCAAAGGAGGAGGGTACGAACCCTAGTTGCATATAAAATCCACTTCAGCCTCACTGGTTTTTCTCCTGAGAATTAGTGAAACCAACTATGTGAGTCATCCCATGTCTATCAAAAAAAAAAAAAAAAAAAGGAACCTTTGAAGACAAACTTGTTTAATGAAGTCAGTCAGAAAGTTTTTAAGAAAGTAACTTTTTGTGCTTGGAAATTGGGAAAAATAAGACAAGATGGTGTAAAAATTAAATTATAAATTTCAAGGCTGACAAGTGATATTAGAAAACAGTTATAAAGTCACAGGTGGAAAGACTGAAGGTCAGACACAAACAGCGAGCTAAAGCAAGCTCTCCAAACAACGCAGTTTGATTAGAGCTATTTTTATTAGGGCTTTTAAGCTCTTTAGCTGCCTCTGTTTTCTCCTGCCTTATGCAAATATGCCTGCCTTTCTCTTTCAGTCGTGATAGGCACGGGCCCACAGCAGCCCAGTTCTGACCACCAAATGGACCCTTTCCAAATGACATTTTGATTTGGTCATTATTTTTATTCTGATATTTGAACATAAATCTGATACTCTGAGAGTTTATTTCTAATCAAATGACAGAAATAGAATGTAAAGAAAGCTCAGGAGTCATTAGGAAGATGATGAATTTCTGCACCTCTGTTGATGCAAGGAATTGGGGCCTTACTGCCTACGTGGAATCGCATCGCCTGGATGCAAGGTTCTCACTAAAGCTATCTGTAAAAGCTCAGCTGTCTCCACACATCTCTAAAGCTCAGCATGGGTTATAAAATGTCTACCAGTTACGCAGAACTGGGGACTATGCTATTTAGCCTTACAACACCACAAGGTACATGTTATTATTCAAATATTACAGATGAGGGAATGAAGACTCAGAAGGTAAATAACTCACTACAGTCACATATCCAGCAAGTGCTAACTATTAACTCCTATGTCATGTTGCCTTTCAATGCTTTCCACTCACACCTTCCCTGGAAGAAAGATCTTAAGAAGTAAGTTAGCCTTTTTTTTTTTTTTTTTTTTTTTTACTAACTATGGATAACATTAAATGGTGGACATATTTTCAAGGTTTGAGAGATGGAGGGATATGGTTCCTATGTAGGAGGAGTCTTTGAAATGGTCTACGTCAGTGCCATCAGAAGAAATATAACATGAGCCACACTTGTAATTTTGAAGTTCCCTTGTAGCCACACCAAAAAAGTAAAAAAGTAAAGTTGATTTTAACATTATATTTTAGTACATCCAATATATTATCATTTGAACATGTAACCTATACAAAATTTGTTTTATTTTTCATTTATTTTATTTTTTTGAGACAGGGTCTCATTATGTTGTCCTCAGTACAGTGCCATGGCATCACAGCTCACAGCAACCTCCAACTCTTGGGCTTAGGTGATTCTCACGCCTCTGCCTCCCAAGTAGTTGGGATCACAGGCACCCGCCACAAGGCATGGTTTTTTTTTTTTTTGTATTTGTCATTGTTGTTTAGCAGGCTCAGGCTGGGTTTCAACCCACCAGCCCTGGGGTATGTGGCTGGTGTCCTAACACTAAGCAATGGGCTCTGAGCCCTATACACAATTGTTAATGAGGCACTTTACATATTGATGGTTAATTTTATGTTCAACTGGATTGGGCTGAGGGATAACCAGATAGCTGATTAAACTGTATTTCTGGGTCTGTCACTAGAAGAGATTAGCATTTGAATCAGCAGACTGAGCAAAGATCAGCAGTGTGAGTGAGCTTCACCCAGTCCCTCTGTGTGTGGACAGAACAAAAGGGCAGAGGAAAGTAGAGTCTCTCTCTCTTGTTACCCTGCGGATATGTTTCCTGCCTGCAGACATTGATGCTTGTGCTACTCTGCCCTTTACTCTCCAGAAAACACACCAGTGGTGTCCCTTGGGTTGTTAAGCCTTTGGCTTCAGACTCAATGGCCTCCCTGGCCTCCCTGATTCTCCAGCTTGAAGGTGCTATGAGACTTCTTGGCCTTCATAATTGCAGGAGCCAATTCTCGTGATTCACCCCTTCTTATATATCTCTATATGTACATGTATCTTACTGGTTCTGTTTTTTTTTTTTTTTTTTTTTTTTTTGCAGTTTTGGCTGAGGCTGGGTTTGAACCCGCCACCTCCAGTATATGGGGCCAGCGCCCTACTCCTTTGAGCCACAGGCACTGCCCTGGTTCTGTTTTCTTGAGAACCCCGGTTAGTACATGTGTCTCTATCTATTGTTTCATCCTATGTCTTTATGATTCACTGCTGTGTGATTATGGCACATCTCAGTTGGAACGAGCCCCATGTCAAGTGTTCAGTAGCCATGTGGGACTAGTGGCTGCCTTGCTGGACAGTGCAGCTACATAGAATACAGGAAGGGAAAAGATGAAAGCATTTGCCAGTCACCTGCTTTTGCCAGCCTCTGGAGAGAAGGCTTCTATGTGAGCACTGAAGTCATTCTGGAATCATTCTAACAAGGAGATATTGACATTCTATCTCAAACCACTGGAGTTTCTGGGAATGGCCTCCAGACACATCTAAGCAAAAAAGGACTTAGACTCTCATATTTCTAGTTTGACCCTCTTAGAATAAAAATATGTAAAATCTTGCTTGAGATATGACTTCCGTGGAGCTCTATCAGGATTCTGCATGGATGATGACACGGAAGATTCTGGCATTGATGATCTTAGCCATTTCTTTTCATCAGATATTTGAATAATACCTTGGAAAATCATTTCTTTTTTAAACTTTTCTGCATTTATTTTAGGTTTATTTTAAGTGATGCAATGGTAAGAGACATTAATTTGGCCAGAATGATAACCTTGGCCCACCAGGCCTCTTTTCCCCATTCCCCACCCTGTCATTTCTCTCACCTTGTTTCCTTCCCTTCCTCCCTTTGATGCTCATTCCTCTGAGCCCCCTGTGGCCTCGTCTTCTCTGCACATCTTCCTCAGACTAATGTCTAGACAGGGCCCAGGTATCAATGTTTCTAAAAGGTTACATCTGCCAGGGTGAGAAGCGCTTTTCCAGGGCAGTATGTGGATTCCCTCTTCCTGAATATGCTTTCTCTTAGTTCAGCTTCTGCTCCTGGGGTGTCCAACCTGTGGCACACAGGATGCATGGGGATTATGGGAGAACTGTTTCCTTATCTGTGGTGGTGAATATCACGAAAATTCTGCATGGATTTTTTCTTATCAGCTTTTCATTAGTGTTTGTGTATTTAATGTGTGGCCCAACATAACTCTTCTTCTTCCAGTGTGATGCAGAGAAGCCAGAAGGTTGGACATTCCTGAAACACTAAGAAGCCATGAGTTCAAAGTCACAGTTTTTGAGTAGCTCCTTTAATGCAAATGCCCTATGAAGCTTTAACCAACTGCTAAGACAGGGCAGCTTGAAAGGTTCTGTGATAGTTCAGGTACCTTACCAGGACATATGGAAAGGTACCACTTTTGAAAGACACATCTGATGTGTCTAGAAGAACAAAATGCCCTCAACTGATCACGCATGCCACCCTGCTTGCAGGACAGTTACAGTCACGATCCTCACAGCCACAGAGCGGGGATGTGGTTATTTCAGCAGGGGAGATTATAAACGGGGCAATGGCAGACTTTCCATAACTGCTAGGGAAAATCTCTACAGGAGAAGTCACTTTAGAACATTGAAGGTAATTAATAATCTATATGAAATATTTGACACGGTAAAGATCCTGTAGGTCATGTGTCAGAATCACCACCATCCCTTATACAACACTGCATGGATTTTCTTACTTCTTGTTTCATCCCTTATTGCCAGACCTATCACTTCGAAGACAAATCACTGTGGGTTGCCCAGTCCCAACCTTAAGCTTCAAAGGAAACAGGACGGAGGCTGTGGTCTGCCACGGTGGTAGCAGCCTCGGTCCCTCTGGAAGTCAGCTTCCATCAGGCTGACTGGCTTATCAGCTGACTTGATATCGTTCCCTTGATGTGGAAGTCTGGGGTCCTCGTTCACAGTTCCGTTAGCTGGACGTTTGATACACGAATTCAAGCTCTTGTGGTTCCAGATGGAAATAACCTTCCAGCCTTTCCAGACCTTTGGGGAAAAATCGAGTGATAACCACACAAATGGAAAGTGAAGAACTAATCTCTACTGCGCAGGATGAGAGGAGCCTTTGACACAGGGCTGATAGGAATCCCAGTTTTATTTATTTATTTTTTTTATATACCACTTGACGTATTTTCATCACACTGGTTAACATAGCCTTCCTGACATTTTGTTAGTTATTGTGTTAAGACCTTTATATTCTACATTTAGTAAGTTTTATATGTACCCTTGTAAGATGCACCGTAGGTGTGATCCCACCAATCACCCTCTCTCTCCCCCCTACCTCTCCCTCCCTCTTCCTCATCCCCATATTCTTAGGTTATAATTAGGTTATAGCCTTCATATGAAAGCCATAAATTAGTTTCATAGTAGGGCTGAGTACATTGGATACTTTTTCTTCCATTCCTGAGATACTTTGCTAAGAAGAATATGTTCCAGCTCCATCCATGTAAACATGAAGGAGGTAAAGTCTCCATCTT
>CAUYPK010131505.1:0-16586 GCA_963574355.1 Loris lydekkerianus | reverse complement strand
TGATTTTCCTAACATTTTCTTTTTTAGATTATTATAAAAATATAGTACATAATACACACACAAAACATATACTAATCAACTCTTTATGTTATTGGTGATGAGAAAGGATAGCCGAGAAGGGTGAGGTCTAGAAGAACAGGTTTTCTCCAGGAGACCTCAAGGATACACATGGAGGGTCCTCTCCACGGTGACTCAGCTCTTGGGAATTTGTAAACTCAACTTCCTGAAACTTGGAAATTTCCAAATTCTGTGAAATCCTGTAGTTCTGTAGGGGCGGGAGTAGCATCTCCCACTTGATTCAAACTGACCACTGAGAAGGGTACCTGTGGGGTGGAACTTTTTGACTGTCAATAAAAGGGAAAGACCAAGGCTGTCAGGGAGTGCGGCCATTTGGAATTCTTCTATGCCATAAGCTCCCAGCTGGTGAATAAAGCCCTTCCTCTTATTAAAAAAAAAAAAGAGAAAGAAATAGTTATGGTTTTTTCTAAGAAGCTTAGCTGGTTAATGGTTCTGAATACAAATAATTTCAATATTCAGAACTCAATTCTGGCGAGCTCTCAGATGGGAGGGAAAGGGGCAGCTGCTGGCAGTAATGGCTGCACTGGGATTTGCCCCCTGCCCTCCTCCTCCCAGGCAGGGGCCAATCACTCCACCATGGACTTAGCAGTGCCGAGAGAGGGGATGGAAACAGGAGCTGTCACAGATAAACAGTCAGCTGCACCTCACCACATCGGGGAGCCACTCCAGTCGTTCCCAGGGGATGACTGCCTGGGGCCTTCTGGGCCCTCCTCTCCCTGCGACCTTTGTCCTTCCTGAGCATCCTGACTCCACTCCGGCATCCTTCAGGATAGCCCCACCTGCAAGCTCAGATGGCCCGCCTTGATTGATGAAGGCTTATTAAAACGGTCCACCCTTCACCAGGACTGGCCTGGGTGGAAAAGCCATCAGGGGGAATCTGCAGGTGGCTTCCGAGAAAGGTTACAGAGAGGGAGTAACACCATGCCTGAGTGTTGCTCCCACTGCGCACCGTCCACTCTGTTCACGCTGGGCACGTGGGCGTCGGGAATAAGGACCCCATGCCCAGCCTGCCTTGTCGCCCCTGGGACAAGGGTGGAGGTCGTGTGGCGGCTCCTGGGAGTCCTCCCAGTCCGGCAGTTGCCATGGGCTCTCCGTGGGCTCCTTTCCTTTCATTTTTTACTCTGCTATGTGAAATGTGGGGGCGATGGCTGCAGGTGGGAGGAACCCCCTGGACTGTGGGAATGGAGACTACACATGGCAGGATAATCAAAAAGCCACACATGAGTCACTGTTATCCAGGTTTTCCGACTTTTATAATCAAAGCTAATACTAACAAATACAAAGAAAAATGTGCTCCATTTCCAGTCTCTTTATGTTGTATCTAAAAATTAGGTCTCGGCCAGGCACAGTGGCTCACACCTGTAATCCCAGCACTCTGGGAGGCTGACACAGGTGGATCCCTTGAGCTCAGGAGTTGGAGACCAGCCTCAGCAAGAGTGAGACCCTGTCTCTACTAAAAATAGAAAAATTAGCCAATGGTAATGGGGCTGGCAGCTACTCAGGAGGCTGAGGCTTGCTTAAACTCAAGAGTTCGAGGTTGCTGTGAGCTGTGGTGATGCCACAGCACTGTAGTTTGGGGCAACAGAGTGAGATTTTGTCTCAAAGAAATAAATAAAACCTAAAAATTATGTCTGGAGCTGTTGTAGCCTTTGTGTAACCATGAGGAGAATCAGCCTGAGGCTAGAGCCAAACTCAGGATGGCAGGTGATGAACAGAGCTGGACCAACAAGCCCTGCAATTACCCTCCTGAGGATTTTTTCTTATGCGAAAACATATACTTTCATGTTGTTTAAGCCACTGAGGTGATGATTTCTGTTTTTTACAGCTAAAGGCATTCTAGCTGTTATTGGATTTAACAGTTTCTAGTAGTTATAAACTGTAAGCTCTTTCAGAAAAGACTCAGCTCACCAAAAATTTGGAAGAAGCAGGATTAAATATGAAGATCTGAGGAAGGTGTGTTATAAAACATTTAGAGAACAGAAAACAAAGGTAAAAAAACATAATCCCATGATTCCAAAATAGCCATTATGATAATTTTGACCTTCTAGTCTTTTTTTTTTAAGTATCATATATAGTAACTACATATATTTTTACATATAAGTAATGACACTACATGCTTAACTTCATCTGTCCCCTGAATACAAATAAGAACTCTGCACAAAATTCAAGCAGCACCTCACCTGGGAACTCTAGAAAGTAAACTATAACAAGGCAGATTGATGAAAAAATTCAAAGCTTGAAGAAAAACCATGATGAAGATAGTGGTGATAATTTTTCTGGTATTTTTGTCAAATTTTGCCTTTTATTTATTTATTTATTTATTTATTTTTGCTTCTTTATTTCCCAGCATTTACTAGGGGGTAGGTAACATCAGAGAACTTCTCTGCAGAAAGAGACAACACAAATCTTTCTTGATATAAGACTGAGGTGAAAACTTACTGCAAGCTAAAAAGTGTGGGAGAATAACTGTTTTTTTTCCTTTCTTTTTCTCTCTGACCTGACATGAGGCTAGTCATGCATCATGGCAGGTAAAAAGGCTCCGGTAGTGGTAAGTGAGGGATCCCCATTATTTTCCTCTCTCACCTTTTCCTTACTGTTTCACCCTGAGATGGACCCAGTTGTGTGGAATTTAGAGTTCCTCTGTCACAGAAGTCTAGAACTCTTATCAGGACCCCACATTTCTGGGCAGAGCAATGAGGAAAAGAAATCTTTGGGAGGTGGAAAGTTTGGACGAAATCTCAAAGAAAGGAAATTTTTGAGAATAAACCTAATTTTGTGAGTGAATTTGATGCAAGTTCCAGGTTCACCTCTCAGATGTACATGGAAGAACACACACGTCTTTCACAACTGAACTGCTGGTGGTACTACTTGCCCAAAGACAGACTTTGTAATCCAAATCTCTGAAGGTCTTTGCCTGATGAAACAAACAGCAACAACAAATAAAATTAATATTTCTCAAATTGCCGGGAGTAAGGGCCAGTTGACTTATGGGGGCAAATCCATCAAGGTGACTGCAGACGTCTCTAATGAAACTTTTTATGCAAGAAGACAATAGTCATTTATCTTTAATCTACCTATACAGAACAATTTCTAGCCCGGAAATCTATAAACTGCTAAGCTAAGCTTTAAAATGGACAAAAGAGAGAATCAAATCATTTACTGATATACAAATCTTGAGGAAATGTGCCACAACAAGACCAGCTCTACAGGAAATACTTCAACCTGTTCTACACACTGGCCATCACAATGGACCAATAGCAAAGTAAGAACTCAGAAATTAAAGGACAGAACCTAACTTACACAATGATGCAAAAGATAAAACTAAACAATGGACTCTCACAAAATAAAATGAATAGAACACTACCACACTTATCAATTATCTCCATAAATGTTAATGGCTTGAATTCCCCCACTGAAGGGGCTTAGATTGGCTGACTGGATTAAAAAACACAAGCCGTCCATTTGCTTTCTGCAGGAAACACTAGCTTCAAAAGACAAATTAAAACTCCGAGTTAAGGGTTGGAAGACAATTTTTCAGGCAAATGGAATTCAGAAGGAGTTGCAATCTTATTTTCAGATACATGTGGATTTAAAGCAACTAAAGTCAAAAAAAGACAAAGATGGTCACTTCATATTGGTCAAGGGAAAAATACAACAAGAAGATGTTTCAATTCTAAATAATTATGCACCCAACATAAATGCTCCCAGATTCTTGAAACAGACCTTACTTACTCTGAGCAATATGATATCCTATAACACCATGATAACAGGGGACTTTAACTCTCTTCTTACAGAGATTGACAGATCCTCTAAACAGAAATTAAACAAAGATATAAGGGGACTTAAATGAGACCCTAGAACAACTCTGCTTTATAGATGTATATAGAACAGTCCATCCCAAAGATAAAGAATATACGTTCTTTTTATCATCCCATGGAACATTCTCCAAAATCGATCATATCCCAAAACAAACCTCAACAGAATCAAAGAACTGAAATTTTACCTTGTATCTTCTCGGACCACAAGGCACTAAAGGTGAAACTCAACTCCAACAAAAACATTCAACCCCACACAAAGGCATAGAAAATAAACAACCTTCTGTTGAATGTCAGTTGGGTGCAGGAAGAAATAAAATAGGAAATCATTAACTTCCTTGAGCACAACAACAATGAAGACACAAGCTACCAAAGCCTGTAGGATACTGCAAAAGCAGGTTGGAGAGGAAAATTTATCACTTTAGATGTCTACATGATAAAAACAGAAACAACAAACTCACAAGTTGTCTCATGGAATTGGAAAAAGAAGAACAATCTAAGCCTAAACACAGCAGAAGAGAAGAAATATCCAAAATTAAATCAGAGATCAATGAAATTGAAAACAAAAGAATCATTCACAAAATTAATGAAACAAGGGGTTGATTTAATGAAAACATAAATAAAATAGATAAACCTTTGGCCAGACTAACCAGATATAGAAAAGTAAAATCTCTAGTAACCTCAATCAGAAATGATAAAGGGGGAAATAACAACTGAAGCCACAGATATACAAGAGATCATTTTTGAATACTACCAGAAACTCTATGCCCAGAAATTTGACAATGTGAAGGAAATGGATCAATAGTTGGAATCATGCCCTCTCCCTAGACTTAGCCAGGAAGAGAGAGAGCTCCTAAACAGACCAATTTCAAGCACTGAGATTAAAGAAACAATACAAAATCTCCCAACAAAAAAATGCTCTGGTCCAGATGACTTCACACCAGAATTCTATAAAAACTTCAGGGAAGAACTTAATCCCATACTGCAGAAATTATTCCAAAAAACTGAGGAGAAAGGAATCTTCCCCAACATATTCTATGAAGCAAATATCACCCTCATACCAAAACCAGGAAAAGACCCAACTAAAAAGGAGAATTTCAGACCAATTTCACTCATGAATATAGATGCAAAAATTCTCAACAAAATCCTAGCCAACAGATTACAGCTTATCATTCAAAAAGTCATATGTCATGATCAAGTAGGTTTCATCCCAGGGACGCAAGGCTACTTTAACATATGCAAGTCCATAAACATTATCCACCATATTAACAGAGGGAAAAATAAAGACCATACGATCCTCTCAATAAATGCAGAAAAAGCATTTGATAAAATCCAGCACCCTTTTCTAATTAGAACACTGAAGAGTATAGGCATAGGTGGCACATTTCTAAAACTTATCAAAGCTATCTATGACAAACCCACAGCTGAATGGTGTAAAATGGAAAGCTTTTCCTCTTAGAACTGGAACCAGACAAAGTTGTGCTCTGTCACCTTTACTATTCAACATAGTGCTGGAAGTTCTAGCCAATACAATTAAGCAAGACAAGGAGATAAAGGGAATCCAAATGGGAGCAGAGGAGGTCAAACTCTCCATCTTTGTTGATGATATGATCTTATAGTTAGAGAATCCCAAAGACTCAGCCACAAGACTCCTGGAAGTCATCAAAAAATACAGTAATGTCTCAGGATATAAAATCAATGTCCACAAGTCAGTAGCCTTTGTATATGGCAATAACAGTCAAGATGAGAGGCTAATTAAGGACACGACTCCCTTCACCATAGCCCCAAAGAAAATGAAATACCTAGGAATAGACCTAACAAAAGAGATGAAGGACCTCTATAAAGAAAATTATGAAATCCTAAGAGAGAAAATAGCAGAGGATATTAACAAATTGAAGAACATACCATGCTCATGGCTGGGAAGAATCAACATTGTTAAAATGTCTATACTTCCCAAAGCAATCTACTGATTCAATGCCATCCCCATTAAAATACCAACATTGTATTTTCAAGATTTGGAAAAAATGATTCTGCATTTTGTATGGAACTATAAAAATGGAATAGTTAAGGCAGTTCTTAATAATAAAAACAAAGCTTGGTGCATCAGTATATCAGATTTTAGGCTATAGTATAAAGTCATTGTGGTCAAGACAGCATGGTATTGGCACAAAAATAGATACATAGACATTTGGAATTGAATAGAAAACCAGGAAATGAAAAGAACATCTTACAGCCAACTAATCTTTGATAAACCAAACAAGAACATACCTTGGGGGAAGTTCAATAGATGGTGCTGAGAGAACTGGATATCCACATGTAAAAGACTGAAACTGGACCCACATCTTTCTCCACTCACAAAAATAGATTCAAGATGAATAAAGGACTTAAATTTAAGGTATGAAACAATAAAAGTCCTCAAAGAAAGCATAGGAAAAACACTGGAAGATATCAGCCTGGGCAAAGACTTTATGGAAGAAGACTTCATGGCAATTGCAACAACAACAAAAATAAACAAATGGGACTTAATAAAACTGAAAAGCTTCTGTACAGCTAAGGAGACAACAACCAAAGCAAAAAGACAACCTACACAATGGGAAAGGAAATTTGCATATTTTGAATCAGACAAAATATTGATAACTAGGATCTATAGAGAACTCAAATTAATCCACATGAAAAAAGCCAACAATCCCATATATCAATGGGCAGGAGACATGAATAGAACCTTCTCCAAAGAAGAAAGACGAATGGCTCACGAACATGTGAAAAAAAATGCTCATCATTCCTAATTATTAGAGAAATACAAATCAAAATTATGCTGAGATACCATCTAACCCCAGCAAGAATGGTGCATATCACAAAATCTCAAAACTGCAAATTCCAGCATGGATGTGGAGAGAAGGGAACACTTTTACCCTGCTGGTGGGACTGCAAACTAATACAATGTTTTTGGAAGAAAGTATGGAGAATCCTCAAAGAACTCAAGCTAGACCTCCCATTTAATCCTGTAATCCCATTACTGGGCATCTACCCAGAAGGAAAAAAATCCTTTTATTATAAGGACACTTGCACTAGACTGTTTATTGCAGCTCAATTTACAATCAGAAAAATGTGGAAACAGCCTAAATGCCCACTAACCCAGCAATGGATTAACAAGATGTGGTATATGTACACCATGGAATACTATTCAGTCATTAAAAAGTGGAGACTTGGGTGGTGCCTGTGGCTCAAAGGAATAGGGTGCCAGCCCCATTTGCTGGAGGTGGTGGGAACAAACCCAGCTCTGGCCAAAAACTGCAAAAAAAAAAAAAAAAAAAAAAAAAAGTGGAGACTTTACAGCCTTTGTATTAACCTGGATGGATGTAGAACACATTATTCTTAGTAAAGCACCACAAGAATGGAAAAGCATGAATCCTATGTATTCAATTTTGATATGAGGACAATTAATGACAATTAATGACATGGTGGGGATGGGGGAAAGGGAGAGCAGAGAGAGAAAGAAGGAAGGAGGAGTGGGGGCAAGGAAGAACAGAAAGAGAGAAGGAGGGAAGGGGTGGGATCTTGGTGTGTGCCACACCTTTTAGGGGCAAGACAGGATTGCAAGAGGGACTTTACCTAACAAATGCAATCAGTGCAACCTGGTTTCTTGTACCCTCAATGAATCCCCAACAGTTAAAAATAAAAAAGAAAAAGAAAATTAAATAAATAAATAAAAATAAAAAAAAATAATAAACAGCTTTTGTAACCAAGCTCTATGGGGTAAAGGTAAAGACTCTTAAAATCAATGGAGGGACAGATGCTCTCAGCAGGGAAATAACAACCAAATGGAAACTTTAGAACTTAAAATATAATAACTGAAATAAAAAATTTGTTGAATGAACTCAGTAGCAGAATGGAGATCACAGAGGAAAGAGTCAATAAACTTGAAGACAGACCAACATAAATTATCCAATTGAAAGAAAGAGGTAAAACGGAACAAAAGAGAACTTCAGGGACTGGAAGGGAATATCAAGTGCCCTAACATGTTACTGGAGTCTCTGCAGGACAGGAGAAAAGGACAGATGCAGAAAAAATATTTGACAATGTAATAGCTGAAAAGTGCCCAAGTCTGGAAAAAGATTTACAGATTCAAGAAGCTCAGTAAATGGCAAATAGGACAAATTCAAAAGAAAACTATGTCAAGATATAACCAACTGCTGAAAATCAAAAATTGAAGGTGACTTGGATCGACCATGTGGGAAGAGGCTTTACTACCTGGGCTGGTCGCTACACAGAGAGATGGCAAACAGGCATTTCCAGGCAGACTCTGAAGGGAATCTGTGACCTGTGCATGTGACCCTCATTCTACATAGAGCATAAAATTCAGTGCAAATGATAAACCTCATTAATGCTTTGTAGCCTGGGGCTACTTCCAGAAAAGGGGACAGAACAGTGCTACTCAGCCTTTGGAAGAGTGAAACAGAGGCAGTCCTTGTACTCTGTCCTCCTGGCCATGCCTTCCTGCTCTGGGTCTGCTGCTTTCTGTAATTCAGTTCTGTGTAAAATTGTGCTCTTTTCTGTAATTCAATTCTGGGCAAGATTTTGTGTAGGATGGCCATTTTAGAAAAAATAAAAATTGAAAGCCATATTAAAACCTTATATTTTCTGTGAAGAAACATAAAACCAACTTAAGTCTTTAAAGTTTTTTTTTCTTTTCACTGAAGTTTTTCTCTTTCTTTGTTTCTTTGTTTGTATTAAAAAACCCTACATACCACAGTTACTTAAGCCTGCACCGAAGTTCCTAATTATAATATTTCTTCTTCAACAGATTTTATTTTTAGATTTTTCAGCATCCTTTTTGCTTTACACCTTTCCTTGATATATCTGTTAAATTGCAAATATTAGATGTCTCACCAAGCCTCACAAAATTGTTTTTTATTTATTTTTCTTTTTTTATTTTAAGATAGTTTCACTCTGTTGCCTCAGGCTAGAGTGCCTTGGCATCAGCCTAGCTCACAGCAACCTCAAACTCCTAGGCTCAAGTTATCCTTCTGCCCCAACCTCCCAAGTAACTGAGACTATAGGTGCCCACCACAGTGCCCAGGTAATTGCCTGATTTTTGGTAAAGAAGGGTTTCACTCTTGCTCAGATTGGTCTTAAACTCCTGAGGCCAAGTGATTCCTCCTGCCTTGGCCTTCCAGCGTGCTGGGATTGGCCAGGTGTGGTGGCTCTCACCTGTAGTCCTAGCACTCTGGGAGGCTGAAGTGGGAGGATTACTTAAGCTCAGAAGTTTGAGAACAAGCTGAGCAAAAAATGAGATACCATCTGTACTAAAAATAAAAAAACTATCCAGGCATAATTGTGGGTGCCTATAGTCCAGCTACTCAGAGGCTGAGGCAGGAAGATCATTTGAGCCCAGTAGTTTGAGGTTGCTGTGAGCTATGACAACATGGCCCTCTACCCAGGGTGACAGAGTGAGACTCTGTGTCAAAAATAAAAACAGAGTACTAAGATTATAGGTGTGAGCCACCATGCTTGGCCAACACTGTTTTTTTTTTAAAGCAAGAGATTTTCTTTATTTTAAATAAGACAAATGTCAATGTCTATAACACCCAAGAATTATTCCTCAGTTAACTTATTTACAACCATTGATGTTATCATTTTTTTCTGTGTTGATAGCAACCACAGCAATTATATCCATTTTAATTATACCCAATATCCAGCCAATTTGACCTCACAACCAGTAAAAAAGAAAATTTGAGCCTGTGTTTTCTTCTGTCTATAAGGAGAGCACAGCAGCATGAGGTTGTTCCGAGTAAGAGGCAAGCCTGGCTGAGCCTGGCCACCCCTGGGCAGCTTCCTCCCATCTGTAGATCTAAGAGTTCCTGAGACAGATGCCGGGTCACAGCTCAAAGCTATCACAGCGACCTCACTCTTGCTACAAATGGGCAAAGAATGTGAAGAGGAATAATAATGGAGAAAGCAACACTGGATGAGGAGAAAGAGGACTGGTGTCGTCTTTGCAGTAAAAGCTTATTGGTCTCAGAGAGGTGCTGTGAATAAGCAAGAAGCCCAGGACACTCCTGGGGATACTGACCATTGTCCTGGTGGATTTCCTTTCAGATCACAGCCAGTGGGTGCTTCTCTGTACTCAATTCTAAGTGATACTTTAATTTCACATTAGGACTGAAAATAATATCTACATTTTTTTTTTATGTTTTAAAATGTACGCATTATTGGTTTTCTGTATATTTACTGTTTACAATACTGTTTAAAAGAATCATTTTATCTATAATACAAAAATTCAGAAAATTCTGATGTTTGCACAATCCATGGCTCTTTGTATTTTATTAGTTGTAAAGCATATATTGTTTAAAATGCTAAACGTTTGTATAGACATTGAGTACCATTTTTAAAAATATAGTTGTCTCAAAAGATATCTGCTTAAACAATTATTTTTAAAAAATATGAAACACTTCATTTGCATGTCATCCTTGCACAGAGGTCACGCTAAGCTTCTCTTCTGTATCAATGACAATTTTAGTATAAGTGCTGCAGAAGTGAGCACCAAAGACTTTTTTTTTTTTTTTTTTTTTTTGCAGTTTTTGGCCAGGGCTGGGTTTGAACCTGCCACCTCCAGCATATGGGGCCAGCACACTACTCCTTTGAGCCACAGGTGCTCAAAGACTTCTTAAAATGAATATCCACAATATAAAAATATATGTGCAGATATTTAAACTATTTTAAACTTTAAACATAGCAAACTGAAGATGATCAAAGTGTCTTAAAAAAATATCTTCAGCCTGACACAGTTTGCAAGGTTATAGCTTTGTGTCTAGCATAAATATTTCTCCTAATTTTCTGCACAGGCGCCTACAGGACATTCACAAACAAATAAAAATAAAGAATTACAGCAAGAAAAATACTGAAGAAGAATGGATGTTGTTAAAACCTTTAGCAATGCATTCATGCTGACAGCACCAGAACAAAGTGGTTGTAATGTTTGTTGTGATCAAGAAACTGTGAATAAATCAAAAGCCAGGCAGGTGACTAGATAGTTTAGCTGAGCTACAATAAGAGGAAGCTTATGGTCCTGTGCAAAGCGCAGCGTTCAGGGCAGAAGGGCAGGAAGCCCGAGGGAGTCTGCCCTGGGAACATTGAGTTGTCACCTCAGAGAAACATCCGTCTCTCTTATTACCCCCACGGTGCTTTTCTGCCACACATCAAACACCAGATGGACAGCCAGCTGTCAGAAAACATCATCTGCTCGCCTTGTAAATGGGAGGATGTATGTGGAATGTGCCATCTCCGAGTCCTGTGTTTTCATGTACAAGTGCTTGTGAGGCAGCAGGTGCTCGGGGTAGGGGTTAGGTGCTGCATAAACGTCCAGCAACATCAATCGCTGTGCTCTCTGCAGAAAGGTAGGCTCCAGCTTTAGCTGCTGAATCTTTTGGCTCAAGCTGAGTCAGTACACAAAGAACAGACAAAGCCCGGAAGACTGGCCATCACCATGGGGCACTCCGTACCGGCCACTCCCCCAGACATTGTTCTAGCCCTGCGGATGAGCAGCTGCACCTGCGTCCGAGTAAAGCTTGGCCACTTCTCATCCCTGGACTCCTGGAAAACTCTCCTCAGCGAGAAGACAGGCTCCGGACATGGCAGGCTCCTGTTGCCCCACGCATTCGAGGGCTTATTCACTATGTAGACTTGTACACCTGTCTTCACTGGGTTTCAGCTTGAGCTTTTTTGTAATGAGCTATAAAATGAGACATGATACAACTGTTAGAAATAATTTCCCCTTCGATGTCCTAACCACAGTGCCATTTCCTTTTTCCAGGGGCACATAGAATTACCCACTTGTCTCTACATTAGTGTTCGTAGCCTCCAGCCAGCCCTCTGACAACTCAGACTACTGGTAATGATTCCTATTCATTATCCATTTTCTGTTTAATACTGATTGTCACAAATCACTTTTCTTGAGTGTCTTTTGCTCATTGTCATGGTTTATTAACTTTTTCCAGAAATAACATTTTTCTAGCCAGGCACAATGGCTCGCACCTGTAATCCTGGCACTCTAGATGGCTGAGGCAGGTGGATCACCTGAGCCCAGGAGTTGCAGACCAGGCTGAACAAGACTGAAGCCCTATTTCTAAAAAAAGTAGTCAGGCATTGTGGTGGGCTCCTGTTGTCCCAGCTACTCAGGAGGCTGAGGCAAGAGGATCACCTGAGCCTAAGAGTTTGAGGCTGCTGTGAGCTATGACGCCATAGCACTCTAGCCAGGGGGAGAGAGTGAGACTTTGCACCACCACCCCCCAAAAAATAAAATAAAATAGCTTTTTTCTTTAAGAAGAGGTGAAAAGAAAAAGCATTGTCTTTCATTTAATATTATGGATGTCAAGAATATTAAGATATTTAGGGATATTAAGAACTACCCACAGAGTTCACTCTTAATATTTCTTATCTGTGTATAAAACATTCTATTACATAAAAATGAACCTCCCATTATTCTTTTCATTTTATAGAAAGGGAAATTGGCCAGACATGGTGGCTCACAACTGTAACCCCAGCACTTGGGAGGCCGAGGTGGGTGCATTGCCTGAGCTCACAAGTTTGAGACCAGCCTGAGCAAGAGCGAGACCTCATCTCTAAAAATAGCTAGGTGTTGCACTTCCATCCAGGTTAACACAAAGGATGTAAAGTCTCCATCTTTTTTAATGGCCGAATGGTATTCCCTGCTATACATATACTATAGCTTAGTAAAGCATCACAAGAATGGATAAGGCTGAATTCTATATGTTCAATTTTGATATGAGGACAATTAATGACCTAGTACATGGTGGGGGGTGGGGGAAGGGGAGAGCAGAGAGAGGAAAGGAGGGAGGGGGTGAGGTCTCAGTGTGTGACATACCTCTTGGGGGCAAGACACAATTGTAAAAGAGACTTTACCTAACAAATTCCATCAGTGTAACTCAGTTTTTTGTACCTTCAATGAATCCCCAACAATAAAAAGAAAAGAAAATAAAAACTAAAAATTAAAGTTAAAAAAAAATAGCCAGGTGCCTGTAGATCTAGCCTCTCGGGAGGCTGAGACAAGAGGATTGCTTGAGTCCAAGAGTTTGAGGTTGCTATGAGCTATGATGCCACAATACTCTACTGTGGGTGACCAAAGGAGACTCTGTCTCAAAAAAAAAAAAAAGAAAGAAAAAAAAAAAAAGAAAGAAAGAAAGAAAAAAAAGGAAGAAAGAAAGAAAGGGAAGTTAAGGCCATTTGTATGATCCCTGCAGAGCCCTACCATGCAGTGGAGAGGAGAAATTTCAGGATCACTCAATAAATTGATTCAACCACTTTCATATTGTTGTTCACCTGTGTAGGAACAACATCAAGAAATCTGTACATTGAAATCCTTTATGGGATACAACACCGAGCAAAGGAAAACTGCTTCTTTCAACACTTCCCTTCTGGATTTTCTCTCATGTCAAATGAAGCTAGGGTTGCTGGTGAGCGTTTGCAGCTCCAGCCAGATTCTGAGCATCTCTGAGTTAGGGCATCCTTGACAGGGTGATGTCTAGGCATGGGGGAAGCCCTGGCAACACTGGAAAAGCTGACACAAAGGCTTTCTTTCCTATTTGTAGCTATGTGGTTGAAAGATGCTCCTTTGGTCAAGTATCTGTTTACTTCTGCACAAGGACAAGGCCATTTTTATGTTCACAAAATACTCTCTTCAAAAGTTGACCTTCAAATATCCTTGAAGGCAGAAAAGCAAACAAATGTGCCATTGTTCACTTAGATGACACAGGGCACCTCTGTAATCTGCTAATACCCTGTGGCAGGTGGAATCAGTCAAAAGAATTCCCATAAGAGCCATTTTCTCAGTTGAAAAAGATGGAAATTGCACTGGATTAAGTTCAAATATCATCTCTGACTACAGCATATAAAGTCATTAAAGAAGTTTATAATGCTGTGATGACTACCCTTCAGCCATTACTTTCTCTTAAAATTCACCCTGATAGCGCATTCCCACAACTTGTTAAGAAAATGCAGTGTGAGAGAGTAAAAGGGTCACAACATAGCATCTCACAGTAGATCTAGTAATCCACCCAGTTAAGCAATTCATTTAGAGCCGAATTTTAAAAACTAACACAGGTAAAAATGACACTGTAACTCTTTCATTCGTGGTCAATCACACAATCCCTCAGTGTGGACCACAGCAGCCATGATGTAACATGCATGGGGCACCAGTGACCATGGTGGGAGCACAAATCTCTCTAAGTTACAAAGCAATCCTTGCCACAAAGAATTTCCGTGGAAATTCCCAACTGGGTAATTGTCATACGAGATGACTTAAAAAATAAAGTGGTAGATAATCTGATTTCTGAGTGTGACTAAGCTGCTGAACATATAAATGGAAAACGAACAAATCTTGAATGAAAGGAGTCATAATACTGATGAGCTAGCTTATGAATTTTTATAACTTGTATAACCAGACAGGCCAACAGACTCAAGATAGATGTTATAAGATTTTATTAAATCAGTAATTTTGAAGAAGTAACTGATCCTACTGTTTCAGTAAAATACCACAAAAATAAGCAAGACTTGCACTTTTGCAGAAGATCAAAGTTACATGAAGAAGGACAAAAATAAGTCATGTTTATCAACTTGGTAAGTTTCTGCCTACATTGTAGAGTAACAGTTCATTTTAATGACAATTCAGAAGAAAGGTATCTTCAGGATCTTTCAATATTTGAAATAAACAATTATTGATAAGTCCATACTATTATGTATTTATACTTGTTTCAAATAAGAAGCAGTTGTAGTAAAGCTTGAAAGTATGAAATACAGTATTTCTGGTAATTTAAAAGAAATTAGTATAAGTAGATATTATATAGCAGACACAACTGATTTTAAACTTGCTGCCTTATTAAATCTTTATTATCTCTACTCTATATTATATTCTGAATGAAAAGTATAAATTAGAGAAAGATGCAGATACCCCAGATATATCATGTCTTGCAGCAGAACAGTATTATCAGAGTTATAATACTATGCAGAGTTCAAGCCATTAATTTAAGTTTGTAATCCTAGTTTTTAAAGTGCAATGAAATAATTTATACTTCTATGAAAGTACAAATATATGTTAATATTCTCTGCACTTATCAAAAATCAATAATAGAACTTGGCCTAGTTACAAAATTCATGAAGTATCATACATTCTTTAAAATGTAATTTTAAAAAGTAAATTCGAATACTTGAGTGTATTTCAAATAAATAAGTTAATATCTATGAGAGACACACAGATTAGAATATATTTAAAACCTCAAAGATAAAAATAAATTAAAATGTAGAAATAAAAAGAACAAAGAAAATATACAAATATTTTGGAAATTGTCATTACGGAAAAGGGTGATAATTCTTGCATTAGTGTTCTAGTGCAGTGAAAAACTACCATAAACTTAATGGTTAAAACAATATGCATTTATTACTTCTCAGTTTCTGTGGGTCAGGAGTCTGGACGCTGCTTTTCTGTGTCCTCAGATCAGGGTTTCACAAGGCTTCAGTGAAGATGTCAGCCAGACCACATTGTCATCTGGGGAGTCAACTGGAGAAGAAGCCCCTTGCAAGATCGTTCAGGTTGTTGGCAGAATTCACTTTCCTTCAGCTGTACAACTGAAGGTCCCAGCTTCTTACCTGGAGGCCACCTGAAGTCTTAGAGGCCACCCACAGATCCTTGCCACAAGCCCTCTCACAACGTGACAGCTCATTTTTTTAAAGACCAATGGGAGACCTTCTCTGACCCACCTGCTAAGGCAGAGTCTCACATAACTAAACATAACTGATGCCTAAGCTGCTCCTCGTCACCTGTGTCACATACCAGAACATAATTTCATCAAAAGAGCAACACCCACATTCTATAGATAGAAGCAAGTCTCTTAAGTGTGTGATTTCTGCCTACAGTCAAGAGTAGAAAATCATACAAGGGTGTATCACTTCTCAGCCTTTCAACTAAGATCATGTGTAGTAACAGGGTGTGACTCACTCAGTCACTGACGTGCCTATCTGCCCAGATCTTTGCATTTACTATGATGCCTCCTTCCTCCAGGCCACATCACACTGCTTGTGATCTCTCTACCCTCTTCTGGAGCACATGTAAACATTAGAAGGTGGTCTCTGTATCTACTTCTAAAAGAAGGAAGTGTAGGCTCAATTAATCATCAACCATTTTGCATTTTAATGTTGCTAAGAGTGGTGGTGTGTTAATAATTAGTAATTAGAATCTAGAACATGTGTGAGAGACTTACTTTGTATCTCACTTATCCATGTTAAAAGGTGGAAGTGAAAAAAAAGATATAATTCAGTGGGAGAATCTAGGAAGAGAACATTGTGAAGAAGATGTGAGAATGGAAAATAAAGCTCAAAAAAACAATAATATGAAATCTCTGAAAGAAATGTTCAAAGGAAGTTTGGTCAGGTAAAATTGACTATGAAGGATTTCAAAGAGCTATTTAAAAGATCTCTGTTAGGTTTATCAAAGATTAGGTGTAAGATGTTAGTTTCATTTCCTGGTTTTCTATTCGATTACAAATGTCTATGTCTCTATTTTTGTGCCAGTACCATGCTGTCTTGACCACTATGGCTTTCTATTACAGCCTAAAATCTGGTACAGTGATGCCCCCATCTTTGTTTTTAGTACTAAGAACAGGGTTCTTAGGCTACACAGGG
>CAUYPK010131504.1:0-32404 GCA_963574355.1 Loris lydekkerianus | reverse complement strand
CTATCATTTCTCAATAGGCTCTTGTCAGTCATGGACACATTGTGTCAGTTTATGGGAAGCCTGAGGTTCTATGTTAGAAGATGCTTATAGGACCCAGGCTTATTGAATGTTTTTGTATCAATATTCATTAGAGATATTGGTCTATAATTTTCTTTACTTGTTGGATCTTTTCCTGGTTTGGGTGTCAGGGTGATATTTGTTTCATAGAATGAGTTGGGAAGTATTCCTTCTTTGTCGTCTACTGAAAGAATTTGTGAAAAAGTATTTCATTCTAAATATTTAACAAGATTTGCTAGTAAAGCCAACTGAATCTGGGCTTTTCTTTAGAGTGAAGATTTTCAATTATTTAATCTTTACTCATTATAGGTTTATTTAATTTTTTTTTTTTTTTTGTCTTCTTGAGTCAAGTTTGGTAATTTATCTTTTAGGAATTTGTTTATTTCATTCAAGTTGTCTAATTTATTGGTATAATTTTTTTCACAATATTCCCTTATAGTTCTAAAATTTCTGTAGGATTGGTGGTAATGTGTCCTCTTTCATTCTTGACTTTGGTGATCTTGACTCCTCTCTCTCCCTATTTCTCCTCTGTGTTTTTTTAGTGGACTTTGTTAAAAGTTTGACTTTTTTTTTCATCATTTAAGAGAGGTATTGTTTTGATTTTATTTATTTTCTCTATTGCTTTTCTATTTTTTTACTTAACTGAATTACATGCTAACCTTTATTTTTTCTGTTCTTCTCTTTGCTTGGGTTGAGTTTACACTTCTTTCTAGATTCCTAAAGGGGAAACTTAGGTTACAGATTTCAGATCTTTTTATTTTTCTATACAGGCATTTAAACTATAAATTCTCCTCTAAATATTGCTTAGCTAAAAATGGATAAATTTACTGCTGATTATTTTTACTTCAGAAGATATAGTAGCAGTTTGTAATCTTGGTTTGGCAGAGACTATCCAGGTATTTGTTCTGTTTGGACATTGGGGTTGAATATTTACTGCCCTGCCAAAGCTATAATCTTTAGGGGCATATACACTGTTGCTGAGAATTCTGTTTTGCCCCAAACATTTTTCCTCCAGAAAAGTCTTACAAAACCATTTTTTTTCAGCTGTCTGCCTATACTTGATCATTTTATGTGCCCCATTTGTGGTTTTCTGTGATTTCTCATTTTACAGTTCTGTTGTTTTCTGTGATATGTTGAAGCTGAATTGATGAGAGGAGGAAGGAAATAGTATTCCAAATGATGAAGGGCACTGGAAGTTAGAAGACTTGAATTTTGTTGCTAGCATTACAATTCATAAGGATCAGACATATACTTTGGAGGAACAAGGTGATTGCTTTCAGAGGTGTTGGAAGTCATTTTTCACAGTTCCTGCTTCCCACCCACTTTTGTCTGGTTAATAGCCACTCACTCTTCAAACCTTGGCTTAGTTATTTCTTCTAGAATTCTCTGAGCCTTTGTACTTGGTTAGACCTCCTCTATAATAACACCCTGTCTTAATTCTATCATAGTATCAATTACCACACTGTAGTGTATGCTTGCTTATTTTTCTGTTGCCTGTGTTTTTTAAAGACAGGGCCCAACAGTTTTGTCCATATTATATCCAATACCTGAAAATATTTGATATTCATGTTGAATGAAAAGACTTGATTTCTAAAATGTATAAGTTATAGCTTTTTTTCCTTGTATGGTTTTTATTCATGAACATAAATTTGTTTTTCACATCCTTTCTGGAAAGCAGAGTTTGTTAGAAGGAAGAGAGGGGTATTTTGGGAGGCCGTGCCAAAGGTGAACTGGGAAAGGAAAAATGGCCACACTGAAGGCATACTGCACTGATCTAATATTTCAGATAGCAAAGCTCCATTTCTCTCTGGGCTTAACATGGTTTTTCATAATTCTATCATTTGATAACACTGTACCTTTTTTTATTGTTAAATCATAGCTGTGTACCACTGTACCATTTTTATATTATCTTCAATGATGAATGAAAAGGATATATTGTTAATTTGATGATGTCACAAAATAAGCTAGTGACCTTTTACCTGGGAGAAATATGTTCAGATTTAAAATGATCTGACAAACTGAGGAAATGGAAAGATTAAAAGAAGGAAATTAAAGTTTGGTATAATTACTTTAGAAGACAAGTAGATTAGGATGACTTCAGGTTCTAGGAAAAGTACTAATGTCTATAATAAGCTTTCTTTTTTTTTTTTATTAAATCATAGCTGTGTACATTAATGTGATCATGGGGCACCATACACTAGTTTCATAGACGGTTTGACACATTTTCATCACACTGGTTAACATAGCCTTCGTGGCATTTTCTTAGTTATTGTGCTAAGACATTTACATTCCACATTTTCTAAGTTTCACATATACCCTTGTAAGATTCACTGCAGGTGTAATCCCATCAACACCCCCTCCCTCTGCCCCCCTCCTCCCTCTCTCCCCTCCCTTTATCCCTTCCCCCTATTCTTAGGTTGTAACTGGGTTATAGCTTTCATATGAAAACCATAAATTAGTTTCATAGTAGGGCTGAGTACATTGAATACTTTTTCTTCCATTCTTGAGATACTTTACTAAGAAGAATACGTTCCAGCTCCATCCATGTAAACGTGAAAGAGGTAAAGTCTCCATCTTTCTTTAAGGCTGCATAAAATTCCATGGTGTACATATACCACAATTTATTAATCCAATCGTGGATTGATGGGCACTTGGGCTTTTTCCATGACTTAGCAATTATGAATAGGGCTGCAATAAACATTCTGGTATAAATATATTTGTTATGATGTGATTTTTGGTCTTCTGGGTATATGCCTAGTAGAGGAATTATAGGATTGAATGGCAGATCTATTTTTAGATCTCTAAGTGTTCTCCAATTGAGCTTCCTTTTAGAAGAATTATAGTCTGGTTTGGGGAGGGGTGATTTGTAAATACGTGTTTACGTCCCCAGATTTCTCGCCAGTGTCCCTGATTTTAGATAAAGATGATTTTGTGGCCCTAGATCTCTAGGATTGTTCTCTCCTTGTCTCTCACAGCCTGGAGGGAACTCCTTTACTTCATTTTTGTCCTTTCCTTTCTGCTCTGACTGCTCCTTGGCATTTTGGACCCTTCCAGAATGTCAAGTGGCTTTTTCTGTTTCTTTTGTGCCTCTCCATGGCCACAGCAGGTCCACAGTTGCAGCGCTGCTGTGGAGAAGGTCACAGAATGCTAATGGGACATTTAGCAGCCAGGGTTGCTGCTTGACTTTTTGTTGAAAATAAAGTTGAATTGACAAAGAGAAAAGATGATTCTAACTTAGTGCAGGAACCATCTCAAGTTAGCGTTTTTATATTAGTTATTTACAGATGTAATTAAAGACATTATTTCATAAGAAATAATATCGTCACCCTCATCCTAACTCTAAAAGTAGCCTTATGAGTAGGTGGTGGATCACTGTGGTGTGAGTCACTAGACACATTCCCCACCAAGTCTTTCTTCTGCGACATATTAGATTTTGAATGTGCTTAGTGACTCCGCAGTAAAATGTATATATTGCCGTGTGGGCTCCAGACTAACTGATGCCAAGTAGCTATGAAATGCTATGTGCAGACATCATAACTCATACCTTACAGTTCAATAAGGTCTAGCTAATTACTCACCAGTGCTATTTCTGTAAAGCAGTGAGAATTCCTGTCGGACAACTGTGTCCCAGCCCATATCTTATGACCTTTGCCTTTGAAAACCTGCTTGTTAAAACAGGTGGAAGGGAGCACTCCCCAAGGCAAGTAGGAAATGTGCCCTGGGCTGCAGGCCTCAACCTTGGCCCATAAAGATCATATTAATTTGGCCCCCGTTGCTTTCTTTAGGTCGACATTGCACAAATCTGGATGGCTGCAAACCTGTACAGTATGATACTGTGTTGAATATTATAGGCAGTTGTAACATAGTGTTAAGTATTTTTGCATCTAAACATAGAAAAAGTACAGTAAAAATATAATATTGAAATTTTATGGGACCACTGCAGTCTATGCAATCTGTTGTTGACTGAAATGTCATTACAAGGCACATGATTGCATTTCTATTTCTCATTTTAAGTATTTTATTTCTCCTGTAATTATCAATAGTTCCTTCTTTCCCTCTCATAAGTGTTCTGGCTTGGAGATTAAAGTACCTGATTGGGCTGAGTATGGTGGCTCATGCCTGTGACCCCAGCACTACGAGGCTGAGGTGGGTGAATTGCTTGAGCTCAGAGGTTTAAGACCAGCCTGAGTAAGAGAGAGGGCCTGTCCCTAAAAATAGCCTGGCATTGTGGCAGGTGCCTATAGTCCTAGCTACTTCGGAGGCTGAGACTTGAGCCTAAGACTTTGAGGTTGCTGTGAGCTATGATGCCATAGCACTCAACCCCAGGGCGACTGAGTGAGACTCTGTCTCAAAAAAAAAAAAAAGTACACAATCACTGGTCACCTATTAAAGTAGATGTGGTAAAATGATTATTGGAAGGAATTTTTTAGCAGTACATACAATTTTAAATTTATTTTTTTTTAATTTTATTTCAGAATATTACAGGAGTACCAATGATTTGGTTACATAATTGCTTTTGTATCATTTGAGTTGAAGTTATATTAATAGCATGCCCATCAGCTGGACAGTGTGCATTATACCCGCTGGGTGTGAGTTTACCCATCCCTTCCTCTCTGCTCCCACCTACTTGATTTTTAAACCTACATAAGTATATCTAAAATAATTAGTGTGATTTAGTGTTAAAAAGTCCCTGAGTTCTTGATTCACGTAATTCTGTTGTTTAACTTGGAAACAACATCATTTTATTGAAATAATCAAGAAAGGTCTTGAATAACTCCAGGATGATCATTTACTTTTTTCTTTTTTTTTTTTTATATAGAGACAGAGTCTCACTTTATGGACCTTTGGTAGAGTGATATGGTGTCACAGCTCACAGCAACCTCCAGCTCCTGGGCTTAGGCATTCGCCTGTCTCAGCCTCCCAAGCTCCGGGACCACAGGCACCCGCCACAACGCTCAGCTATTTTTTTTGTTGCAGTTTGGCTGGGGCTGGGTTTGAACCCACCACCCTCGGCATATGGGGCCGGTGCCCTACTCACTGAGCCACAGGTGCTGCCTGATCATTTACTTCTAACACACGGCGAAGAGATGAGTTTTTTTCATACCTTGAGAAATGGAAATAGAATTAGTTTCTGAATTGTCCTAGTGGTTTGCTAGGAAGCAGGTAATGTACCTGAATAAAATACAAGATCCAGCATAAAAATAATAAAACTTTATTTCTCCCAAACATGTTATGGGGTAGACAGTTATTAAACAGAAGCAACCTGGGTAAAAGTCCTATTTAGTTGGTGACAGATTTTATTTTCAGTATTCACAAGCTTTGTATTAAGCAGCACCAAAAGCAGACACAGGCTGTTTCTCTGTCTTATACCCTTAAATTCTCTTCCCATGATTTCAGAATCATTTCTGAATCAATTTATTAATTATGGTTTCAACCACATTTTTATCCTTTGCATAGAGGATTGCACCACTATTCTCCAGCATACTCACCTCACAGAGAAAACCTAATGCTCAGATGAGAGCTTTGGTGGAGAGGGACGTGTGAAGCCTTCAGCAGGTGTCTGGAACCCTGGGGTGGTTTTGTGTATCCTATCATGAGAAGGCCATGTATCAGTGGAGTGTAGAACCAGACTGAAGGTTTAATTCCCTCATAATTATTAAGAAATTATAATAAAAATTCATCTAAAGGTCCCTTGGTATCTGTAGGGAATTGGTTTCGGGACCCTCGTGGTGATACCAAAATCCTCAGTTGCTTAAGTCTCTTGTAAAATCACTTAGTATTTGCATATAACTGATAAACATCGACTTGTAGACTTTAAATAATCTCTAGGTTAATTATAATGCCTCATGCAATGTAAATGCTATATAAATAGTTGTGATACTGCATGATTTTAAAATTTGTGTTATTTTTATTGTTTTGTTGTTTTTAATTTTTTTTCCAAATATAAAAAGATAGTAGTATAGGAATGTCCATTGTAACATTTGTGCATATAATATATATGAGGTTGGGAAATTAGGCTGGAGAAGCCTAGTCTGCCTAGACTAGTGCCTAGTTTGCTTTTTCTAGGATGAGTTCCTGAACTTAATTGTCAGGCTTCCTACAATGACAGCTCTGATGACCATTCCAGAAAAAGAATCCCAAAATTGCTTGTAGGGTGGACTAGGTACTGGCATCGATGAATAACTCCCCAAGGGGAGTACTTCAAAGGTGACCAGAGTGATATCAGCAATGAGGTATGTAGCACTTTTTCTAGGATGAGTTCACAAACTTAATTATCTAACCTCATATGTCAACAAAACAATCAAACTGGACAGAGCCCGCATAGCCTGTATGTTTCTTAAAGTGACACTAATTAAATTATGCACAGTCCTCTCTTGGTATCCATGGTTCCTGGACCCCCTGAGAATACCAAAATCCAAGGATGTGCAAGTATTTTACATGAAAAGATGTAGTACTTGCATGTAACATATGTGTATCTTCCGTATACTTACAGATTACTTATAATACCCAATACAATGTAAATGTTATGTAAATAGTTGTTACCTGTATTGTTCAGGGAATAATGACAAGGAAGAAAAAGTCTGTTCATGTTCAAAACAGGTGCAACCATTCACATTTTTCCCCAAGTATTTTTGTTCTGAGGTTGGTGGGCTCCACAGACAGGTGGAACTTGTGGATACAGCCAGCCGATGGTACAGTCATAAAATGAAATTTCGTATAGCAATGAAAACATAAGACTGATCTTTGAACACTGATTTGAAAAAGATTTCCTGTTGTGTTGATAACTACAAAAAAAAAAAAAAAAAAAACAAGTTTCAGGCTTGTTTTTATAGATTCTGCACTTAATGTAATAGAATATATGCTATCAGGAAGGAAAAATATATATGCTTGTATGCGCAGACCACATCTGGAAGGGTATGGTAGATATTGTTAGTAGTGATTATCTTTTCAGAATTAGATTTAAAGTGAAAAGAGGGGGAAGGAGTTTCCTTTTTACTCTCTCCCCTTCATACTTTTGGAATGTTCAAACATACAGAAAGTTTAAAAACTGCACAGCGAACACCTATGAGTTTAACACCTAGATGCTGTAATTAACATTTTGCTGTACTTGTTTTACCGCTGAATTAAAAAAAGACACAAGGATGATGAATTAATTTTTACAATTTGTGAGAAATGGAAGAGTTTAGCAAGAAGAGTGTATAGGAATAAAGAAAGAGTGACATAAAAAGTACATAAATCTGCTGAGAAAACTAAATAGCATAATGTGACAAATGTTAGCAGCTGTTAGGAGTGCAAAGTCCAGTGGGACAGTTCTGTGCAAGAGCAGGGAAGGACTTCCTGTCTGCAGTTCTTCAGGCCTGACATCAAGGGAAGATGTTTCCAGAACAAGAAACCCCAGGACAGGTAGCACTTTGGCTCACAGGAGAAGTTTGGTCTCCTGATGTTTCTCAGACGTTAATGTGTGTTAATCACCAGGGATTGCTGGGGAAAGTTGAAACACATTTGACCCCCAGGAGCTCTTACCTTAGATCCTATGAAAGTGTCACAAACTGGTTTGAATTGTGGTGAAGCCTAAGAGAGCAAGAGTTTTTTTCTTTTTCTTAAAACAAGTGGTGCCTGTGGCTCAAAGGAGTAGGGCACCAGCCCCATATGCTGGAGGTGGCGGGTTCAAGCCCAGCCCTAGCCAAAAACTGCAAAAAAACAAAACAAAACAAAAACAAACAAACAAAAACTTTCTAGTTTTTTAACATAGTTATCCATCAGTCTATAAATAAACCTGGATTTAATAGAAAAGAGTTGAGGTCTAGAAATCTCAACTCCGAATTCCTAAATCTGAATGTTTAACAACCACCCCAGCTGATTTCAATGCAGGCAGATATTGCAAAATATGGTCCTTTTCTAAAAATGTGGACTATTTAATCCTCATGGAGATCAGGTGCTCCAAGAATCTGCACCTTGGCTCTGCCAGGAATGCCTTTCTTCTCAAATGGGTGGTATCTGTCTTCTAAAGGAGCTTAATTACTAAACTCCTAAGGGAGTTGACCATACAGGGCTTTCATCTTGGGGTAAATAAATTATCTCACTCAAGTGTTGTAAACCAGTTTGAACTTGGATGGGGCTTAGAGAAAATTACTATTTTTTGATGCATAATATTTTATACATATTTATGGGATACATGCAAAATTTTGTTACATGCATAGAATGTGTAACGATCTAGTCAGGCTATTTAGGGTAGCCATCTCCTCCAATATTGATCATTTCTATGTGCTGGGAATATTTTAAGATCGCTTTCCTAGCTATTTTGAAATATATGGTACAGTGTTAACTATTATAATTATTATCTTTAATTTCCTATTTAACACTGGTGCTATGTCCCTTTGTGTAAACATCCATGGACATCTAATACCATCATCTTCTTTAACCTCTAGTCCACTAAGTGAAGGTACTTAGATACCTGTGGCTTAATTCTTCACTTTTCTAAGGGAGAAAAGTCTCCAAATCCCTTCTCCTGGTGTTTGTCTTGGGAAGCTTCTTCCTACTGTTATCTCTCCCTCTGTTATACAGAGTATTTGAATTCTCATCAATTTCCTTGTGACTGGTGTGGAATGTGCTGGGGGAACTGCAGCTGTTACTTCTTGTACTTAGAACAGGTTTTCCTCCCCTGAAGGATTAATAAGGAAGCAAGCTATTTGCAGTTGCTTCTGCCCCACCTCTGACAGTTCTTTAACCCTGAGAAAGAAAGATCACAGAGCTCCTCATTCCTTCTCAGTGTGACACTTGCGAGTTCTTCCAGCATGTTCTTTCTTACCTCCTGTTTTTCCATCTTAGCCCTGCAATCTGAGCTGAGGAATTTGTCTCCATGGTGGCCCATCCGCTAACAGAAAGCATGCTGCACAAGTAATGAGTAACTTAATTTTTAATAAGTTTAAACAATGCCATAAACATGTCTAGTGCTCTTTCTGTGCACGAGGCTAACTTGTGCTAAATGGTGGAGACATGAGTGAGAAGGCAGTGAAAGTGGCACCCAGGTTTCTAAAGAACTGTGACAAATCCAGGTGGAGAATGTTCCGTCTAACAAGGAATGGTGTAAGTAAACACCTAGAAGTAAATCTGAAGAATGGAGGCTGTTCAGGTATGCTTGGGATCCAAGGTGCTTGGGGAGAAATGAAAGCTGCTTTAAGGGTGGCTCTTAAAAATCTGAACATTACCGAAGAAGAAATTATTTCCTAGTCAACGCTTCAAAATTGAGATGTGGAAAACTCATCATTCTAGATCAGAAACATAGAGACTAAAATAATGCTGCCATTTTCCTTTGTTGTTGGTTTAGGTGAGGGAACTGTGAAAAGTGATGAGAGTAGAAACAAGAAAACGAAAGGGAAAAGAATCCAGATGTAAACGCGGTCAGAAAACAAGAGACATCAGCAAAGAGATAGTTCCATTGAGAAAAAGGTTGACAGACCCGTATCTTAAGGGCCTAGAATAATCCGCGGCTCAGAGTAGGTGCATATTAAAATACAGTCATACACAGCAGGACAACCTTTCGGTAAACGATGGACCAAATATGTGACAGTGGTCCCGTAAGATTATAATGGAATGGAAAAATTCCTATCGCCTAGTGATATCATAGCCATAATAATGTGTATGCCTAATGTGTGTGTCTGTCTTAGTTTGTGACAAAAATGTTAAAAAGCAAAAAAAAAATTTTTTTTTTAAACATAGGAAAAAGTTTATACAATAAGGAAAAATGTTTTGTACCATGTGTTTGGTTGTTATTCCAAGAGTCAAAAAATCTAGAAACCATTTGCTTATAAAACAAAACATTTACAGCAAGCAAAGGTTAATTGACTGTTGAAGAGAAGTCTAAAAATTAGAGTAAGTTCAGCATTTATAAAGCCTACAGTAGTGAACAGTCAGGTCCTAGCCCTTCACATTCACTCACCGCTCATTGACTCACCCAGGGCAACTTCCAGTCCTGCAAGCTCCATTCATGGTAAGTGTCTGATACAGGTATACAAGTTTGTTATATGTTATAGCATATTTTTACTGTACCTTTTCTATGTGTAGATGAAAAAAATACTTCCCATTGTGTTGTGATTGCCTGTGGTATTCAGTACAAACACATGCTGTGTTTGTAGTCTAGGAGCAAAAGACTCTGCCATATAGCCTAGGTGTGTAGCAGATTATACTAGCTGAGTTTGTTAAGTACTCTCTATCATGGCCACACAATTGCCTAATGATGCATTTTTTTGAACAAATCTACATGACTGTAGTTATTATTAAATGAGATAGCAAATTGCATGAGAAAGATTATAAAAGGAAAATAGGAAGACGCACATGTACAGGTATATATAAAGCAAGAAAAATGTTGGGAAGGCAACTGGTGGAGATAGAAATATACATATTTGTAGGAAAGAAATATACATATTTGTAGGAAGTCGATCGAAAGGGACTCGGGGAGAAGTAAGGGATTGGGACTCAGGCTTGTACCTACCTGCCAAGTAGCACTGAGCAAATGATTCTTTGTATGAGCTGTGTCTTAGACATTGGGCTGGGATGTGATGTGGTCCTGGGGAAAGCCACTCAGCCTTTTCGTGCTTAATCTGTTAAAAAAAATTAATAGTGCTGAAGGGAAATGGAATCAAGTATAGTATTGTGAAATATTAAGATCTGATGAACTTAGGTGGTGAGTAATGGAATTTTTGCTGTACTAGTCTCAAGTATGTGCTTGAAGCTTTTCCTAAAACCATCTTAAAAAATAATAGAATTGTAGGGTGGTGCCTGTGGCTCAATGAGTAGGGCGCTGGCCCCATTATACCAGAGGTGGCGGGTTCAAACCCGGCCCTGGCCAAAAACTGCCCCAAAAAAGTGGCTTGAAAAATAATAGAATTGTTAATAATTGAGCATGGGCCCTTCTTGTTCCCCCTGCCCCCACACAAGATCCCCAGGGTCAGGATTATCAAAGCAAGCAGCACATTGAATATGGGAGGCAAATGGGAGAAGGCCGTGTTCTCTCCAAGGGCTGGTGCCCAGCTACTTATGAGGCTGATTGTGCTTAATGGAAGTACAGGTTTGGGAAAGAAGCTAAGTTCTTTTTTTTTTCTTCTTCTTTTTTTTTTAATGTTGGGAGAATGCCTAAGGGAATATCTTTAGACCAAAGAAAGTTTTTTCCTTATACAATTGGGGTTGCACCAACCACAGCGGAAAGTCTCAAAGAGGGGGCGACAGATAGATGGGAAGAAGAGAGGGGCCTTGCTGGGGGTGGAGAGGAGAGGAGAGGGAGGGGTGTATGAGACAGGGCTGGGGGTCTTGGCTTCTGGATTTTGACAGGGAAGGAGGAGAAGGTTTGGATGGAAGCCCAGATCCAGGGCGGGGCATGGATCACAGCTAAATTGGTGGAATTCTCTAGCCCCAGCATTCCTGGCGGAATGTTGACTTGCTGGCTTCTGCAGGGCTCTTTTGCCTCCCAGGTGCTGGGCACAGTTGCTCAGAGCAGCTCCTGCAGGGGAGGTCAAAGGGTCAGGCAGGGAGGAGGTCAAAGGAGAGAGCTGGAGCTATCAGCCCCTGGAAAATGTACTTATTTTTCTTGGCATTTGACAGGTGGACTAGATGGAATCTGGCTGAGGGCCCAGCTGGGCAATGGAGGCCCTCAACTCTTCTCACCATCCATAACCTCCTCATCGGTTTCAGGCATCTCTTCTCCACTTTTTTTTTGCCTTTGATAGACATTCTACCTCAGTGTTTATTTGCAAAATGATAGGTTAGGGGAATAAGCATAATAACCCACTCAATTCAAATTGTGTTTGAAATGACAAATCAGCTTAGTTAATAAAAATTGTTATGAATTCCAGATGCTTAACATTATTTTTTAGGTTGTGGAGGTGCCCAACTCATGAGTGCAATTAGAGAAAGACATTTTTTGATGTCTGAGTTATGAAGCAAAATTTTAATTTTGTCTGCATGAAGGAAGATTCCTAATGGCAATGATTACTGATTGGTTTAGAAAAGCACAAATCCACTCTATAACATGTTTATGACAAATACTATATCATCATGGAGTCCAGGTAAAAATTAGCATGTCCTCAAAAAGCACCAGCTGTTTAGAACATTGTAGAGGGGGGTGAGATTAATTATTCTTTTCACTTAGAAAACAAAAGCCTTAAACAAAGAGGACAATATATAAGCCATTAGCCAGTCTAAGATTCTACCCACTGTAAGGCCAGCAGGCATAAAGTCTTTTCCTGGTTTTGAATCACTTGTATGAACTTGGAAAATTACAACAGAGGGTAACTAAGATTTTGTCTAGATAGCTGAAGTTAAAAGACTGGTCTTTTCTTTTCCTTTTCAACCAGTGTTCTCGTCTTTTATTCTTTTGCAATTGTCAAATCTGATTTCTTAAAATTGTCATCATTGCAATTCAATATCAAAACTTGTTTGAAGTAGTAAGATGAGCAGTTTAACAGTCAGAGTGAAACTTTGTTAAATACCAGACACTCCCCTAGGCACTGTGCACACGCTATTTTTCAACAACCCTCCAACAGGGTACTGTTATTATTACCATCATCCACATATGAGGAAACTAGGGCTTAGAGCAGTGATCCACACCTGTGTCTGCTTATGAGCATTGCCTGGAGGAACTTGTAAAACTACCAGTGCTCAGGCCATCATTCACCTGGACCAATTAAATCAGAACCTCTGGATGCAGGAACTGGAATTGAGCAGTTTTTAAGGCTCCCAAAGTGATTCCAAAGCGCAGTGAAGGATAGAACCCCCAGCTTTCAGGGCAATTAATTAACCAGCGCAGGTCCCAGGGCTGATTGAGTGCTGGAGGTGCGCTAATCTAGGGTGGTTAGATTGCACAGCCTCATCTTAACCTCTCTACTACATTCCTCTCAGGTATATAGCATTTCTTTTAAAACAAAAGCCAAAGCAATTATTAATATTTGTATTTTCATATTTTATATAAGTTTAAAAAAGTGCCAAAATGTAGGAGCCACAAGTGGTAATAAAACATACAACACCATAAAAATTACACAAATTTCAAAATAGAATACTGTGGTATATGCTGTTGTATGATCCTGACTTTCTATCTTTCCCCTTTAAGAATCTTGCCTCCTGACTTTATGACAGTACTCAGTTTTTGCTTTTCTTTATACTTACCACTTATGCTTTTAAGAACAGTATTGTTGCTGGATGTGGTGGCTCACACCTGTAATCCCTCCTCTGGGACAGGGATACTAAAAGAATGAAAACTTACAGATTCAAAAACATTTAGGTAATCAAGTTGAACACTATATAAAATAGGTAATTTATCACCATCAGTTTGGATTCATTCCAGGGATGCCAGGTTGCTCTAATTATGACAATATTAGGACCTTCATTTGTTGCAAGTCACCACACTGAAAAATGGAAGAAAAATATCATTCCAATAGGGCAGAAATATTTTTATAAAATTGAATATCTATTCACTATTTGCAGAATAATAGAAGAAAACTAGATTAATCTAAAAAAGTTTAACTCCAAAAAAGAATAGGGCAAACATTGTCCTTAATAGTTAAAGGAAATGTTTTCTATGTTTGAATGAGATGGTTCTAAGAATGCCTTCTATTTAACATTCTAATAAAAACCTTTGCCAGGTCAAGGAAAAAAAGGTGTAATGACTTAAAGAGAAGAAACAAAGCCATTATTATTCACAAATAATATTTTCATTGATATTTCAAAAGAATTTACAGATAAATTAGAATTAATACAAAATTTTGGTAAGTTTGCTTGATATAAAATTCAGTATATACAAATCATTTGTATTGCTATATTTCTACATCCAATAGTTAATTAAATTCTATATTATGTAGGAATAAATGCAAGAATATTTGCAAAACTTTTTAGGACAAAATTAAAATATTTTATTAAAATAACATTGAAGTCCATACATGCCCATGGATTGGAAGTCTCAATCATGAAAATTGTAATGCTCCTTCAACTGATCAGTAAATTTGGTGTAATTTAAGTCAAAATATTGACTTGTTAATTTGGGGGGAACTTGCCAATCTATCTAAAATTTACATGGCAAAGAAAATATTGACAGTTCACTCATTTCTGAAGAACAAGGGAAGTAGATTTGCAGCATGAATGATTATAAAGCAATCATATAGTAGTCTGATATCCTGCAAAGGCAGAGACATAGACAAATGAAACAGCAGAAAACTCAAAACCAGAATTATATATATATACATATGATTCATATATACATATATGAATATATGTATTGCATTGAAGATAGACTTTATAATAGAGCTACAAATCTAGTTACTCATGTAAAAAGATGAAATTGAATTTTTCTTCACATCATGTCTTCCTCCCAATAATTCCACATGTGTGAAAAATTTCAACGTAAAAGGTAGAACTGTACAACCTTCCAAGGAAATTATCTTTATAAACTTGGAATCAGGTTCTTAGAGAAGACATACACCCACACACCCCTCAACCATGAGGGATAAATTTGGCTACGCTATAGTTATAAACTTTATCAAGTGCCATTATGAAAAGAAAAGACAAACCCAGAAGATATTTGCAGCACAAAAAACTGTCAAAAGAATAGTAAGCAGATTAGAGAATTAAAAACCCTTACATGTAAAGAAGAAAAATAAATAAGCAACTCAACAGAAAAACAGACAAGTTTTGAATAGCACCTCTCAGAAGAAAATTAACTCCATAGCCAATAATGAACAGATCTTTAACTTCTTTAGTTTTTAGGTAAGTGAAAGTTAAAACACTGTAAGATACACTTTCATACCTAAGTGTCAGACAAGGCAGAGAGCTGATGAGCAGTAGCTCCATGGTGTTAGCTCCCTTTGGATGCGATTATTCCCTGACTCTTGGCTCCCAGTGCGAGAATGAGCCCTGGCGCCTAGCTGATGACCGAGCGATCACAAACACAATCCCATATACACATACATTTATTGTAGAACAAAAGCAACAAGCTACACTGAGAACACATCTTGAAGAAGTAGATGAATTCCTCTCTTTGGAGAAGAGATGCCAAAGTGTGGACACATACGTCTTTTATCAACTAGTTTGTCCTGCCTCTCCCACAGCAGGATTGGCTGTTACTTCCTGCCTTTGGATAATTGACAGGTTAGGATTATCTAATAGGTTACATCACAGGTGTAATTAGATGGTAATGTGCTCTAGGTCAGTTACAGGTCACAGGAACTTTGTATGTTCCCACAAGGGAACTGTTCCTAGCTGCAATTTGGTTCCTAGTTACAGTTTGATTTCTGCTTTCAAGAACCCTTAGTCTCTTCTTACCACCTGTTTACTCTCCTAATAATGCAGATGAATTTATCTCACAATATTATAAAAAAAATTTGGCATTATCTCGTCAAGTTGAATACATCAGTCCATCTCAGATACATACCAGATATTCTTGCAGGAGTCATGTATAAGACTATTTATAGCAGGCATTTTAGTAATAAGCAATATCCAGAGACAAACTGAAGTGCTCAACAACAGAATGGATAAGAAAATTGTGTGTACAGTACAGCACTAAAAATGGCTTCCATAGTCTACTGGCAGATAGCTGACTTTGCCTGGTTCTTTGAATATAACTTCATTTGACAATTGTTATTAAATATCTACTATGTACCAGGGACTGCTTTAGCCATAGTAAGAGCAATGAACCAAGAAACATAAACTCTTGTAGTCATGGAGTGCTACAACTTTGCATAAAACATGAATGAAATTCTAGAACATAATTCTGAATGAAAAATCGGATTCTGGAGAAAACATGTTTTCACTTATTTACAACAATAAAACCATATAATTTTAAATTTGGTCATATAATCATATGTGGGGAAATTTTCAAAGAAGAGAAAGGGAAGGATAAAGCAGAAATTTAGGGAAGATATTGGGTCATGAGGGATGTAGATAGGGAGTTTCAAATATAATCTAATATTCTATTAAGTTTGGTGGTGGGCACAGTTTTGTTTTTTAAACTTTCTTTTCATAGGTATTTGTCTTAATACTTACGCCCTATACATACTTTGTAAACATTCTCTTTATGTTGATAAAATATTCCAAAATATTATAGTAAAGAAGCACTAGCACTATAAAGTACTTTTTAAAGCAAAGTAATAAAATAGCTCAGAGATAACCCCAAAATCTTCATCAAAAATATCACCAAACTAGAAACACATTAAGTGACAATTATTCCATAGTATTCTTTATGCATGTGTACATAAAGGATAGACAGGTAGAAAAGAAACTATCAGGATTGTGTCAGTTATCCAGCATGTGTAACAAAGCACCCCCAAACTTAGCATCTTATAACAAATTATTATTCATGATTCTGCAACTAAGCAGAGAGAGCTTGGGGGGAAAGCTCTCTGTTCCATGTGTTGGCTAGAGTAACATAGTTGAATTCAGCTGTCAACTCAGCTGGGGTTGGAACATTTTAGATGGCTTTATTCCCTGTTTGCAACCTTTCTTGGGCTTACTGGGGGCCTCTTGGCAGGGACTTCTCTTTTGTCATAGTTTCTTATCATTCAGTGGATCTTAAAAAAAGGAAAGCAGAAATTATAAGACTTTTAAGGTCTGGGTGTAGGTGGTCCAGAACATCTCTTCATGTATTCTATTAGTCAAAGTGACTCATAAGGCCAGTCCAGACTCAAGGCAGAAGGAAACCAAGTCTACCTTTTGATGTACAGAGATGTCTGCCTGCAGGAGTAGGAGGATGATAGAGGTTATCTCAGGAAATGATCTACCACTGAAATCATGATATTTATGCAGCTTCCGTAGTCTACTGGCAGATAGCTGGTTTTGCCTGGTTCTTTGAATAACTTCATTTGACAATTGTTATTAAATATCTACTATGTGCCAGGGACTGCTTTAGCCATGGTAAGAGCAATGAACCAAGAAACAAAAACTCTTGTAATCATGGAGCCTAATTTGAATGATTCAGACAATCATTCAGGTTGTGTGCCATTTTATACCAGAAACTAATAAAATTTGGCAGATGAGAAATGATTTGTTTAAATAAGAGACTAAGGACAAGCAATAGCTGCTGGCCGTATTCAATGATCCCCCTGAACTCAGACAGAACTGATAGACCAAAAGTTGACAGAAATATAAATCTGCTCAAGAATTCATTTAAATGAATCCAGAAAATACCCACTATATGCGGAGATCTTTGTTAACCTACTGGAATGGGAGATTATTTGGAAAGCATTTGGTTTTATTCAATTGGGAGTTGTTAGATGTATTTTTGAGTTGCCTAAAGAGATAAGAAAGATGGGATTCCTGTCCTTATGGTAGTACTCTTAATTATAGTGCCAGGAAAGTAAGATAAATACCATAAAAGTGCTGGGAGCTTTACAAAGCCAGTATTTCATCCACTTGTGGGAATCACTGTGTCTTCATGAAGGAAGTGGGATTTGAGCTGGTTCTTAAAGATTGACCACATTTTTATTTGAGAGAGTCCCAGGAGGCTTTAGCATGGACAGTACCATCAGCTCAGGCGATAGGTGCATATTTCCTTCTCGTTTCTAGTTGAAGCAAACTGGTGTGGGCATTAGTGGTGCTCCCATGATTTCAATTTTCTACTTGAATTCCTTGCTTAACTGACCTATTTACATTACTAGCCTGGGTGACGTCTGTGCCCTGGAGATGTCTGCTAGTTAAAAATGAACAAACAGCAGCTAGATATTTCTTATCTCTAATGGATGTTCTGCAAATCCCTTAGCTTTAGCATTTTGTGTGCAATGAATTTTTAAAAAATAAATAAAAGGAATAGAAATGATGGACACACACATCCAGGTGCTTTGTGCAAACATCAGATTTATTATTCTTCTGTCAAGGTGACCCTAAACATAGGATATGCAGTTGAATATGGTTGACGCAGAATTGCGTATGCTTTTTTTCTTACTCAGTCTCCCGTTTGTGAAAAATGGACTTGTATGTGAGAAACGTCAACTTGCTAATGTCTGCTACATTGATATTCTGAAGGGACTGGACTCATCAGGATACTCCTCATTCAGTCTGAACAGCCAGCTGTGGTCATGTCTTCTGGTGTAACACAAATATATACTTTCTCCTCCATCTAACAACCATTCATCAATTCAGTCCACAATTATCTATTAAGTAACTTATATATCAGCCACTGTTCTATGTACTTGGGATGCATTTATGAAAAAACCCACAAAATTCATATCATATTCAGCTTATATCTTAGAAAATAGTACACTCAATAAGTAAGAAACTTATATAACATATTAACAAGTGGTAAACGATTGAGTAGGGCAGTGGGGATGGGGGTGAGTGTGCACATTACAACTGCAAAGAGACTTTTCAAGGTGATCCTTGTTAAGAAGTGAGTTAGCATTCGGTCTTCTGAATGTAAATACTTTCTAGGCAAATGGAACCACCAGTGTTCAGACTCTTTTCAGTGGGAGCTTGTCTATGGTCTTATCTCCCAGTGAGCAAGGGGGAGAATCCTAGGAGAGGAGGAGGGAAAGGTAACAGGGACAGATCGCTTGGCGATTCATAGACTTTGTAAGGACTTTGGTTTTTTACCCTTAGTGAAATGGGTAAGAGCCACTGGACGTGAAATTTTACTTCCCTTGTAGTATCGCTGCCATATATTTACCTCTGCAAATGTTGTAACAAATTATTTTGTTATTTTTGCTTTCAACATCAGCTTTTTTGGAGGAATAACTTTGGGATTATTATTTGCCTGATATATCTTCTCCCATCCTTTTATTTTCAACATACCTATGCTGTTATATTTGAAGTGAGTTTCTTTCTTTCTTTTTTTTTTTTTTTTTTTTTTTGCAGTTTTTGGCAGGGGCTGTGTTTGAACCCACCACCTCTGGCATATGGGGCCGGCGCCCTACCCCTTTGAGCCACAGGCGCCATCCCAGGTTTGTATTTTTAATCCACTGTCAATCTTGGTTTTTTAATTGGTGTATTTATTTATATTTAAGGTAATTACAGATTTTGTTGTTTTCTGTTGCTTTCCTCTAGTTCTTATTCCTCTGTCATTCTCTCTCTTTTTTATAACTTCCTGTGGGTTACTTGAATGTACTTTAGTATTCCATCTTGATTTATTTACAGTGTTTTTTTGTATATCACTATGTATAGTTTTCTTAGTGGTTGTTTGGGGGTAACCTTTTCTTTATTATTATTTCAGATGAAAAATAGTTATAAGACCAGTTCAAAGGGCCTCTTTATCCTGTGCTCAGATTCAGCAACATTTTATATTTTGTCCCATTTGCTTTTTAGCATTCTCTTTATGGTGTGTGTGTAACTTTTTTTGAACCACTTGAAAGTTGGTAGGAGATAGCTTATTTCTTTACCTCTAAATACTTCAGTATACATTTCCTAAGAGTAAGGACATTCTTTTATAGAATAATTGTCAAAGTCACAAAATTTAACATTGATACAATAGTATCTTATACTGTACAGACCATATTCAATTTTTTTGGTCAATTGTTCCAACAATGTCTTATATAACCATTTATCACTGTCTCTTCAGACTCCTTTAATCTAGCACAGTTTTTAACTTTTCTCTTATGTTTCTTTACCTTGATTTTTTGAAGAGTAAAAGCAATTATCTTTTAGAGTGTCCTTCAGTTTGGATTTATCTAATGTTTTCTAAGGAAATATTCACATTGTTTACTTGTACAATAGAGGACATTTGAAAACAGTCCACACCTGACATTTTAGGTGTTTGGTTAAATTAACTCAGATATACCTATACTATAAGATATTATGCAGCTGTAAAAATCATGGTATAGGTATTTACATATTGACATAAACCGTTGTCCTAAATGCCTTAAGAGCAAAAGGTAATGTACAAAGCATCCAATTTTGGTAAGTAGGTATAGCATATAGTTATTAACATGTGCAAATTTGCATAGAAAATAGGAAATGCACCACACTGACAGTGATTATCTGAGTGTCACTGCCATCTGACTGATAACCAAGAAATTTCCCTCCACTGCCATTTTTTCATTTTTAGATTAATTATACCTCCGGTTTTTCTGCAATGAAGCTTTCGTATGACATTTCAAAAAGAAGGAAATTATTTCCTACAACCCCATTGTCCATTACAGGGAAGCGGTTGTGTACACTGTCCTTGTGACTCAGCATGCTGAGAATCAAAGGAAACACATCTCTTAGTTTCTAATGACAGAAATGATTGAGATGCTAAGAAAATGCTTTATTTTTATTTTTTAGGCAGTTAGTGTTATATCATTGTCTTTGCTCAAAGTTAGAGTCGAAGCTATGACCTATTTAGGCCAATGTGAATCACACTTTATGGCTTACATTTTGTGTACTTTTCATAACATCTTTTTTTCTGACTTTAGTTTCTCCTCTTTTCTCACCTTAGGTTTTCTTACACCTCATCTGATTTTCTCATTCACTTAAAAAAAGCTTTATTATCCAATATCATTTTACTTTGAAATCTTCTTGTGAATAAAGTGTGATGTAAACAAATAAAATGAACAACTTATTAAATGATAAATTAGGATAAAATTTCATTTATGTATAAATACATTAAAGTTAAATATATATGTCTAATATACAGCAAAACAATAGCTAACATTTTTTTTTGGATGTCACCACATTGATGGGACCAATAGCTAACATTTTTGAGTGCTTACCCTAAAGCAGGCCCTCGGTGAAGCATTTTATAGACATTTTCTCCTGAATCCTCACAACCATCCCATATGCTTGATTTTATTGTTTCTTGCAGGTTTCAGGTTAAGAAATCAACCTTTTTTTTTTTTTTTTTTTCCATTCTGCACCATTTTTTTTTTTTTTTCTGTATTATGTGGTCAATTTCTTAATTTTGAAAGAGTGTGGAAAATTCTCCTTTACTCTTTAGACATTTCTGATTTGCTGTATTTTAAGAAATAGAAATAAGAAAAAGCTGATAATGAGTGTGTGTTGACACTAAAGGTACAAGCAGATGCTCCTGGGTTTTTAGAGGTTAAATAACTTGCCTAAGATTAGAGTCAGCAAGAAAAAGAACTATAGAACTGTCAGTTGTCAGCTACATAAAAGAAAAATATGTTGCATAAGAAAAAATACTTAATACATCAAAGTGTTAAACTTTAGTGTTACCACTAAATTGGAGATTTGTGAGTGTGATTGTATTTCTCTATATTTTCCAAACTGTTTACAAGTATGTTAATTTTCATCAGAAAGAAAAAAGTTTAGACGTGAACACATTAGCCTGACCATTTTAAAATAAGACCACTTTGATAATTTCCCATTGATGGTGTTGGGTCCATGAAAGGTGATCTGTTCAATTATTTGCAATTATGCATCTTCCTTTTTGTCTACCCTCCTGCCCCTGACCATTTCTTCCCAAGAACTCCCACAATGCACAACTGTGCATTATAGAAATTTCACTTCTGCAATGGCCTCTTTCAATTGGTCCTTAGCTTCATGAAACCAAACCAAACCAGATGGGGAATGACAAGGATGAACATTATCTGTGAGGTGGTGAGAAGGGGCAGATGTGTACAGGCAATGTAGGAAGGTAGGACTATTCTGCGTGCCTGTTGGTGAAGCTATCCTGAGCACGCTACAGTTGTGCAGCCAGATGTTGGTGCGTGGATAAAAATAAACTTAGCTGCCCCCACAAATAATCTTTAGGTATTTTGAAAAGCCAACATCCTTTTCAATTTTTAAGATAGGAGCTCCTGGACTTTTCCAAAAGAGTGGGATAGAGATAGAAAAAGAAAGGGAAGCAGGGGGATGAAAAGGCATTATGGGATAGTAGAAAATACACTTAACTGAGATCAAGACCAAATATGCAGATCACCATTTACTATTTACAAGACTTTGGTTAAGAGCTTTATGATTTTTGAGCCTCAGTATCCTCATCTATAAAATGAGGATTATGATAAAACTTTCCTATTTGCTTCACAGAGTTATTTTGAGGATTAAAATGAGATAATGTATGTCGTAGCTCTTTGTAGTCTGTAAAAACAAATGCCAATAAAAGGCATTCTTGGCTCGGTGCCTGTAGCATAGTGGTTATGGTGCCAGCCACATACACTGAGGCAGGAGGGTTCGAACCCAGCCCAGGCCAGCTAAATCACAGTGACAACTGCAACAAAAACTAGCCAAACTATCGGCATTGTGGCAGGTGCCCATAGTCCCAGCTACTTGGGAGGCTGAGGCAAAAGAATTGCTTACACACAAGAATTTGAGGTTGCTGTGAGCTGTGATGCCACATCACTCTTCTGAAGGTGACATAGACTCTGTTTAAAAAAAAAAAGTCGTTCTTATTTTTTACTAAAATTATTCCTAGATCATTGTATGCAAGAAGCAACGTTTTCCTAAAATTACTTACAGAGGAAAAAAAAACTTTTCAGTCATTTGAACTTTATCCTTGAGAATTTGCAGAGTTACTAATAGAGAGAGCAGTAAGAGGAGTTAGCAAGTTAATGGTCGTAACATTTATCAAGATTTATCCGTGTCCTGAGCTCACATCATTTGTTTTGAGCTTCATTTTTTTTCACTTATTATGCAATTGGTTATTTCTTTGTTTCAAAAGAGTACAACAATTCTCCTTTTTTCTTTCAAAATGATTTTTCCTTCTTTTTTTCTTCAGAGATTTCTGATTTGTCATGTCCTAGAAAAGAGAAATAAGAAAAAGCTATTAATGAATGTTTAGTGACGTCCAGATGTTTCTGGGGTCTCTGAGTTAAGAGGACAGCCCATTTCTGGGATAGAAATACCTCAGTGCCTCATGCTCCTCTGACACGAGGGCTGTAGAGAAGAAGGGCTGTCAGGAGCTAAGGAGAGGCAGCAGCAGTGATGGATGGGATGGCCTTTAAACCGATCCTTGGCAACAGCAGAGAGACTTATGGAGCCCTCCAGGAATTTTGTTGGAAGCCAAAATAGCTGGGGAAGAGAAGGTGGGAAGAAGCAGGAATGAGGCTCCAGCAGCCAGTCTTGTAAGATCACAGACATTGGTTTGGGTTGTGCTTATTTGCCCAGATGCAGTGTATTGTCCTATCTTAGGTTGGTGGTGTGTTTTGCCACAATTTTGTGCATGCTTTTGTTGTGATGATACATAAATATTTAAAAAACAGTTGTTCATGAAATGGGGTTTGGAGGCCAAGTTGGCCTTTTACATCCTAAGCATGGATGTCCTTGTACAGAGCTCACTGGAAAACATTTTACAGTGGCAGTGCAAAAGAAACCATTGTAAGCCCACAGTACACAGAATCAGGGGGTCACCGAGTTGCTGCAATAATGTTTAGCTAACAGATGGTTTCTTTTTAAAATCATAGCTTAAAAATGTGCCTCTAAGGCAACCTAAACAGTTTAGATATCATTGTAAACCTCTTTGTAAAGCAATATATTATAAAAACAAAGTATTTTTTCCCTTAAAGTCAAAGGCTACTGGAAGATAACTCTTCAAGGCTCCCCTTAAAGATCTTCATTTTATTTATTATAAATTTAATGCTGAAGAAGAAATACATAATCAAGTAAAGCGATTGAGTGTATTTATTAAAAACATGGCATTAAAAATGTGGTAGATCGACCTCCATCATATTTAAAGAGTTGTCTCTGCTAATTGCCTTTTACTTGGGACTTTTGGTGTCTATTTTAAGGATGTGGCTAGCACCTGTAATCCTAGCACTCTGGGAGGCTGAGGCAGGTGGATTTCTTGAGGTCATGGGTCAAGACAAGCCTGAACGAGAGCAAAGCTCTGTCTCTAAAAATAGCTGGGCATTGTAGCAGGTGCCTGTAGTCCCAGCTACTTGGGAGGCTGAGGCAAGAGAATCACTGGAGTCCAAGAGTTTGAGGTTGTTGTGAGCTGTGATGCCATAGCACTGTACTGAGGGTGACAAATTAAAAATCTATCTCAAAAAACAAACAAACAAACCAAACTTAGGATATTCTAAACATTTTCATGATTCCAGTGTATATGGAGTAAAATTTTCATGAGTTTGGAACATGAGTCAGTCTTGGTTTAAACAGGTTTAGGTTTTTTTTACATGTATTTTCTTTTAGTGAGTAATCCTTCATATTATGTCAATATCATGAGATAATTTTTGGTGAATTAAACAGAATTGGATATGAAGCAATTAAATGGCAATATCAGTGGCAACTTCTGGAAAGTGATGAATGGGATTACAAAAGGAGTATCATAATATCTTAGGACACACCACGAGTAGCTCAAAGGAGCGTCTTGATTCTTTTTTGCCACCAAGGATAACCAGTGGGTTAGAAAGAACAGAGCTACCTATGGAAGAAAGCTATGGACAGTCGGTTCAGGATGGAGACACAGAGAGCTTAGCACCACGCAGCCTTAACCTGCATTGCACAGTGAATCCTGAAGGCCAGAAAAGTCTTCCGTAAACATCAAAAATATTGCAGAAAGAATCACCAGGAATTAGAAACATGTTCCATGAAGTGAGAAGTCCAGTATAGAATAAATGGAACACAGTCTAGAGTGGAACATACCAAGGAAGAAAGGCATGGTTGTTCAGACAGGTGAAAGATTATTTAAAGTAATCATTGCTTGGCATACCAAGGAACAAAGGAAGAGATGGTCAAACTGGTTAAAGATTGTTATCAATTTATTACTAAGGAAAACGTAGAGAGTAGACTCAGAATGTCCTAAGAATAATGGATTAGAACAAGGAGCCAAAGAGACGGAGTAAAAATACATGTACTCTATGACCCAGTAATTCCACATCTAGGTATTTATCCAAAAGAAATAAAATGATAATGACCATTAGGACTTGAACATAAATATTTATGTCAGCTTTATTTGTAATATCCTGAATTTGGAGCACATAGGGAAGGAGCACATGGGGAATTTCTGTGGTAACAGAAATTTCCTACATCTCAATTAGGGTAGGGACTATACAGTTGTATACATTTATCAAAACTGATTGAACTTTACACTTAAAAACAATTTATTTAATTATAAATTATACCTCATTAAAGCCAATTTTAAAAATAGGTGGAAGAGATTGGAGGTGAGCACACTTTCAAAGTATGGCATGGGCCAAGCAGAAACATTTTCTTGCCTCCCAATATAGCAAGTATTGCTATCTATTAAGCAAGTAGATAGCAATGTCTCCAGATCAGAGACCAGGCCCTATGTTCTCGAGCCAGTAACCCAAACTCTTTTTAGTTTGGGTATAGTTATGTACATATAACCTATATACAGGTAGACCAGCTGCAGTGGACAGAATCTCAGACTATGACTGAATCATTCCAGAAATCCATTCTTATTTATTTTGAGAAAATCATCAAAGGTTGGAAGTATAGAACAAATTTGCTACCCTGATGATACGTTACGCCCAACACTTTAGTGGGTGTGATAGGCACAATAACAGCCCCCAAAACATCAGGTCTTAATCTCTAGAAATTATAAATATTGCCTCATGAGGAAAAGGGGTCTTCACATATGTGATTAAAGATTTTGAGATGGAGAGATTATCCTGCTGGGCTCCAAATACCTTCACAAAGGTCTTCATAAGAGAGCAGAAGGGGATTAGACAGACATGTGTAGGAATGGAAAGGAAGGGGAAGAGAATGAAGGAGAACTGTATTTTTTATTGTTTAAATAACTTTTGTTTATCCTCCTATCATGTCTGCCAGATGGAAAAGTTATTTTCAGTTTTTGCAGGCTCTACTTCAAATTCTGGGGGGTTATATTGAAGTGAGTGGTCCTGCATTGTGTCGAGGTATTAGTAAGAATTCCACCTGTTCCTTCATCACTGGACTGTCTAGGCCAGTATTGGAAGCCTTTGTCTCTGCTCACATGGCCTCTCTGACTGGAAGAGCTCTGTCTAAATTGCTATGTTGGGAGCAGCATGGTTCTCTCTGCAGCTTCTGGGCCCTTTTAGAGGTTAGCCCCATATAGATTTTCCCCTAGAACCTCCAGAAAGAGCACCGCCATGCTGGCACCTTGATTTTAGGACTTTCAGCCTCTTGAAACTGTAAAGATAGTAACTTCATGTTTTAAGCCACTAAGCTTGTGGTAATTTGTTACAGCAGCAAGAGGAAACTGATATGGAACTGTAGAAGCAAGATGTGCAGGTAACTGAGGAAAGAGAACACTTGGAGGAAAGCACAGCCAGTGTAGAGGCCTGCTTGAGTTGGGGGCAGGCAGGATGGTTGAAAAGAAGAAAGGGGTCCATGTGGCCATGAGTCAGGTGAGTTGGAGTGAGGGCAGTAAGAGCTGGAGGATACATAGAGTTAGACCTTTTCTCTGAGTGAGCTAGAGGACCCCCCCCCCCCAAACCAGAAAGCATTCGTTACAACTGAAAATAAGTTACCCGATTTGTTACTTGCTTTTTGTTTTCCATAATGATTAAAAATTTCTAATTATGGTGTTACCCAATCTGTTAAAAATTTCCCTTAAGGATTCTTCCCTTGTTTGATTACTTAGAGATTTCTTTTATGTCTCAAGGTCAATTAAATAACCAGTTGTAATTACTTTTAATTCTTAATGGTCCCATAGCTACACTTAACTTTTTAATCTATCTTATTAGTTTTTGTATGTGGTATTAGGTGAGGATCTAACTTTATCATTTTTGATATGTATTTTTCCCACCAGAAGCTAATGTTCCTAGTAATATTTGTTGGTGGTTCATTATGTCCCCACTGGCGTGAGATACCACTTTATACATTTAGCTCTCACACATTTTTTTGAATGAAGTCTGTCTTCTGTCTACAGATTCTGTTCCACTGGTCTGTCTGTTCTGGATCAGGCTCAGTTTAGATTCTTAACAAAGTGTCTCAAACTACATATTAGTATATATTTTTTGAACAACATGGCAAAAGCCTGGAGGTAAGAGGGAGTTTAGTTTCTTTGGAAATCTAAAATCCTCTGCTCCTATAGTTGGAGTACAGAGGAAAGGAGGAGAGAAGGTAATGGGAGGGGGGTGGTGTCTGGAGATGAGGCTGGAGGCATAGGAAAGACTTGTTAAGTAAAGCTGAGCAGTTTATACTTTGTTACACAGGCAATGGAAAATTATTTATTAAAAGCTTTTAAGCAGAGGAGTGACAGGATCAGATGCAGCATGCCAAGGCAATCATATTCAAAATAAATTGTGGAGAGTTAGAGCTTAAAGTAAAAAGTGGTTATAAGAATTTAAATACTTAGAAATATGCATGATCTTGGGAGGAGGGTATTTGACTTCCCCAGTGCTGATCTGTGGTTAAGCCCTATGGATGTTGGGTTACAGAAACTGGTTAAATAAATGGTGTAATATCCATAATTTATTGTTTTCCATATTGAAATAAACTCTAATCTCTAACCCCCACATTACAAATGACACTAGAGGAGAATTTATAATAGCATAGACAATAATTTTTGACAGATTATTAACTGAAACTGGGAGGTTATCTCTGAGTAGCTAACCCAGATATTTATGGATGTTTATAATGTTTTATATTGCTCATTTTAACATTCTTTTTATGTATTCATTTATTTTTTTGAGACAGGGTCTTGCTCTGTTACTGAGATTGAGTGCAATGGCATTATCATAGCTCACTGCAACCTCAAACTCCTGGGTTCAAGTGATCCTCCTGCCTCAGCCTCCCTCCCAAGTAGCTGAGACTATAGGTGTGCACCACCATGCTTGGCTAACTTTTAAAATTGTTTTGTAGAGATGGGGGTCTTGCTACATTGCTCAGGATGGTCTCAAATTCCTGGTCTCAAGCAGTCCTCCTGCCTCAGGCCCCCCAAACACTAAAATTATAGACTTGAGTCACCACATGTGGCCTGAATATTCTGTTTATAATAAACTTATTATGTATTTTATAATTAAAAAGAAGAAAATTGCTACAAGGAGGAAAGGATACTTAGATTCTATATTTTCTGAATTATTATATATTTACTTTTTCTTTCACATAGGAATAATTTTGGGAATATTATTCTCATATAGAAATGATTTTCTTGTGTCATATACTTCCCCCCAGAAAATCTTAGACATTTTCTGTTTCTTTTTTCTTTTTTGCCTTTTTGCCTTTTTTTTTTTTTTTTTTTTTTTTTTTTTTTTTAATTGGAGAGAATTTTGAGGCCAGGACAATATCTATTTTTGTTACCTTTGTAGGTTAATGGTTAATATTATAGGTCAACATGACTGGACTAAGAATGCCCAGATAGCTTGCAAAATATTATTTCTGGGTGGGTCTATGAGGGTGTTTTAGGAAAAGATTAGCATTTGAATGGCAGACTAATTTTGAAAGAGTCTATAGCTTTTAGATTTTTCATTCATTTTGAAATAACATCCCGGAGGAAGGAAGGAAGGAAGTGTTTCTGTCTCTGTGAACAGTGGGTTGTTGGAGGCTTACAAATAGACATACAAGCATTCTTGACTATATGTTTTCTGGCCCAGATCTGACTCTTTCTAAATTCTTAGTTCTTTATTCTACTTAGTAAAGTATCACAAAAATGTAAAATGTACTCTGTACTCATATGACACCAGATGAACAAATACACATTCTCACAAGAGGAGAAACTCAGTTAAACTTAAATTGAGGGGAGAGAGAAGTAAATGGGGTAAGGGGATTGGTGTGCTGTTGCCTAACAGTCATAATGTAAGGGTACATGGCTCACCTGGGGGAGGAGCACCACTGCACTTGGACTCTACCTAACAAATGCAAATAATGTAACCTAATCGTCTGTACTCATATTAATCTGAAATAAAAAATATAAAACAAATCCTCTGTTCTTTTCTATGTTATGCTGCCTCAGTGTTATCAAATAGTCTTGTCCTAATAATAAGGACGATCTCTCTTCCACAATTTGCAGGCACACAATGTGCTGTGATAATTGTACTTAATTGCAAAGATTTCGGGTGCTGTCCTAGTTTCCATAAAGTCCTATTCTGTACAAATTATCAAAAGTATAATGATTGTTCAGAAAATTTTAAAACTGAGGAAGATTTCCAGATAGTTCTAAACTGTATAAAACAATCTCCCTTTCCCAGAATTGTTCAAGAACACAAAAGGGTGTAGATTAGTTGTTCAGATATATGTGTCACACATACCAGCAGGAACTCTCTATGTATAAAAGTAAATAAGGGGAGTGAATTGTTTCTTCTACTTTTACAAATATTTAATCTGAAATTCCTAAACAACAAATTTGGTGAAAGTTGATATGACAGTTCCTCTCAGAGAAAATTGTTCAAGAAGTTGATGTTTTAGGCTCATGTATTGCTTGAGTCTATGTAACAAATGGAGTTAATCTTTGCTATTAGACATACCTTTTTAATAAGTGTACACACTGCTTAGTTTGGGTCCTTTTCATGTTCCTGGCCCATATATATATATATGTAAAGGACTAAAATATATGTAAAATATATGTAAAGGACTAAAGAGGGTCCTTTAATGCTCAGCCAGAAAGCTTTGTCACAGAAAAAGGTGGAAGAGCCCTGATATTTCATCCTCATAAGATAAAATAGGATTTGTACTATTCTTTAGCTCCTTACAAAAAGTAGAGTTATTGAGGAAGTTGAAATATCCCCCAGATCTTAAGGATCACATATTTTATTTTAAAATGTTAGAGAGGGAGAGAGAAGGAGAGAAAAAAAAATTTTTTTTTGCACAAAATACAACTTAGAGAAGGATAATTTTGGTTGATTTAAAATTACCAAATTTTAGTTTGATAATCTGGTTTGGTTTATTTAAAACAGTAGCTTATCTAAATACCCAGTTAAACTGATTAACAAGTCATTTAAAATTTTGTCTCCTTTATTGTTGTGACAAATATGCCTATATTCCCATCTTGTGCCCTAGATATCTCATCAATCCTTTTTCTATTAATGAACGTGCATTCTCTCAGCCAATAGCTGTAACATTATACACGTCACACAAGAGTGGTAAAGAATATTGTTCTTCCCATGGTCCCACCGTGCACTGTGGATGACAGAAGACATTGGAGAATCAAGTACTGAAAGAAGTAGCATTCAGATTAAACAAAAGAGGTCATAAAAAACACTAGTGGGGGTGGGGGTCAGAGACAAGTAGGCTGACTGAAGCCAGCTTTCCACAGAGTCTCCTGTCCAGAAGGAGAGTTAAAGGACAGAAATTTAGCAAGTAACCTGGTGGATTAGAGCTGCACCAACAGAGAAGGTTAAAGAACGCACATCAACCCTGCTGAGGCAAGCTGTGACCACAATAATACAAACAAAATGTACAAAAACCATCACCAAGAAGACGGGAGTCCCCTCCCCATGAGAAAGGCTTGGAGTGCCCCACAAACAAATGAGCAGAGTTCAAAGGTCCTCCCACTACACTCCATGGAGGAGACCCTCTAAAACCTGGACCTACCTCCACTACTAGGGTGCCATGGTGTTCTCCTGCCAGGCATAAAACTGTATAGAACTGTATATATTCTTTACCTGCAACTCTGAGCTCCCAGCACTCCCCTCCACTCTCACTCTGAGGTCTGGAGGCCTGTCCCTCAGGAATCTAGATTCTTGGGTGATTTCTTGAGGGGTGTGGATAGGGCCTAAACTGCAGCTGGTCAGTGCTGACTCTGCAGCACAGGAGTGAGGAGAGGATGGTTGGCTGAGAAGGAACCACACCAGAGTGGCGGTGCCCCGAGGCGCAGAGCAGCAGCCATCTTTTGGCAACAATAGGGCTCACTCCCGGATATTCCAAAACCACACCCCCTGTCTCCCTGGGAAACCATAGGAGGCCAGGCATCTACTCAAGTGGCAACCACCACTGAACAGATCTGGGACTGAAACGCAGGCCCCATGAGTAAAGGGTTTACCTGAGGCGGTACTGGCCTGGGTGGAGCGCGTGGACTAAAAATGCATGCGCAAAGCTGGGAAGTTCCCAGGGCAGGGCTGACCCAGAGGACCGCTTTACTGAGCCTAAGAAGCACCTGGCCCTCACGGGATCGTCAGCCTTTAGACAAACGAACACCCGAGGCTAGAATTGACAGCAAACTGAATACAAACCTTTAGGAGCAAAGACTCAAAACAGCTTCTATTCTGCAGGGGAATTTAGCAGGGACAGAAAAAAATTCCCACAAAGTTGTTCGGGGTTCTGTCAGTAACATCAATCAGGGGTGGGGCTGGAACTGAACTGAATACCCCTCAGCCTCCATCAAGCACCCGAGGTTGTCAGGCCTCACCTCTCCCTGCTAGATAGAGGCAGAGTGCAGCAGCCTGGCTGAGCAGAAATAGATTTCCTTGTGATTTAGGCAGGTGAAAACCCCTGGAGTATCTGTTCACTACAGGCAACTGGGTCACAGCCCTGTGGGGCTATCAGTGCCTGGGTGTGACAGAGGTGCAAGGTAGGGAAGGAGGCATCAACCTTCCCAGACTGATCTGTTTGCTGGGTGAGTCCTTCTCACTCCGAGGAGCACTGGAGCAAGCCATATCTGAGTAGTCACCAGACCCCTGCGATCCAGTTGCCAGAGACCTTTTAAACTCTCCCACCTGAGATAGGTGCTGACTGAGGCAATTGATTTGGACATTTTGAACTGAGCCAATCGCTTGAGGACTATTAGGGTGGTGCCCTGGGTGTGTGGTTGTAGAAACATTTGATTTTCCTTTTCTAATTGTTACCTGTGGGGGTGGGGGGCGGGGTGACTCAATTGCTGGTATTTCTCCACAGCTGAGACTTCAACCCAAAGTAAATGTTTCACTAGGGATGAACAGAGACCAGCTGAAAACAAGACAGAACCACTTAGCCCCACCACACCAAACAAGTCCCAGGTTTCTAGGCCATAGCACTACTGGTCCTCGACAAAGCTCCAGAAGAAAAATCAAATGGTGTAAAACAATCATGGGGCAGAATCAGCAGAAAAACTCTGGTAAAATGAATAAGCAAAATAGATCAACCCCCTCAAGGAAAGTAATGGCAGATGTAAGTGAAGATCCCATTCATAAACAGCTGGCCGAGATGTCAGAAATCGAATTTGGAATTTGGATTGCAAACAAGATTAGTAGAATGGATAAACATTTGGAATTAGAAATTCAAGGAGCAATTCAAAAGTCGGAATTCGAAATTCAAGGAGCAATTAAAAAGTTGTCTCAAGAATTTAACGAATTTAAAGATAAAACCACCAAAGATATTGACACACTGCAGCAAGAATTTCAGCCCTCAAAGATGTGAAAAATACAATAGAATTCCTCAGTAACAGAGTGGAGCAAGCTGAAGAAAGGATTTCTGACATTGAAGACAAAGCCTTTGAACTCTCCCAAACTCTCAAAGTGGAAGAGAAATGGAGAGCAAAAACAGATCATTCTTTCAGAGAGCTCTGGGATAATTCAAAGAAGACTAATATCTGCCTCATTGGAATTCCTGAAAGTGATAAAGTGGCCTCACAAGGCACAGAGGC
>CAUYPK010131502.1:0-38156 GCA_963574355.1 Loris lydekkerianus | reverse complement strand
CGATGTTGCTAACAGAACAGAACAGAGCAGGACAGGACAATTTTGTAGAATTCTGTCTCTTGTTTCTGCTAAAATCACCTGCAGAAGACAGGCTATTCTGAGTTCAAATGTCTTTGCTGCTGGAGGTGAATATTTGGATGTTTCTGGGTTTGTGAGCAGTGTCATAAAACAAAGCAAAAGCAAATTCTTTACTCCCGGGTGGCCTCCACTGGTTGCCCAGGGAGACGGGGGTGTGGCTTCAGAATATCTGGGATTGAGCCCTTTTGTTTGTATCCTTGGGGTCGCAACTTGCCTCAATGGAGTTGATGTGCGTTGAAGTCTCTTGGTGCAGCTCTAATCCACCAGGTTACTTGCTATATTTCTCTCCTTTAACTCTCCTTCTGGAGGGGCACCTCTGTGGAAAGCTGGGTTCAGTCACCCATCTTGTCTCTGCCCCTGAGGGGCTCCACTTTCATGAGATACCTTCATGTTTTCCCAAAAGATAATCTGAATTAGAGCTAGTTTGGCTGAGTTAGTTCTTTGTAGCCAACTAGTCCCTAAAATTAATTTCTACTTGATTGCTGAGGCCTACCTCCTTGAAGACAATAGTGATAATAATGGAGTCTAACTGTAAAATCAAGCTTACTCATGGGACTTATTACTAAGTATCATAAATAGAACTCATTTTTCATATTTAAAATTGGTTTCTTGGCCAGGTGCAGTGGCTCATACCTGTAATCCTAGTCCTCCAGGAGTCTGAGGCAGGTGGATTGCTTGAATGAGACCCTGTTTCTACCAAAAATAAAAAAAAAAAATTAACAAGGCATTGTGGTGCACCCTGTAGTGCCAGCTATTTAGGAGGCTGAGGCAAGAGGATCACTGAGCCCAAAAGTTTGAGGTTGCTGTGAGCTATGATGCCATGGCACACTACCAAGAACAGTGGAATGAGACTCTGTCTTAAAACATAAAATAAAATAAAATAAAATAAAATAAAATAAAATAAGTTTCATATGTTCAGGTAGAATGAACCCTGTTCTGGTGATGAGCACAGTAAAAGCCCCAATGTTAGCATTATACAAGATACAAGATATGCATTTGTACCCCTTTAATATTTTGAAATAAAAAAAGGAAAGAAAAAATATATAAAAGAATAATAATACTAAATCAAATAAGTTTCTTACATATCACACATACTGCAGTTGGGTCTCATTTTGCACTTCAGTCTGATAATCTTTGCTGTTTAATTGAAGGGTTTTGGTCATTTTAATTGAATGTAGCTTTTTTTATTGGGTTTTAAATTATCATATTGGTACTTATTTTCTTATTGTCCCATATATTGGTCATTTTCTTTTTTTTCCTGCTTTCTTTTGAATTGAGTATTTTTCAGGATTCTATTTCAACTCCATCATGCTATCCTCTTTTGTTTTAGTTTTTAGTACTTACTCCAAGGTCTAGAATATATATTTTTAACTTATCACAATGTAACTTCAAATAATATACTATTTTATATATAATTTAATAGCCTCAAGATAGTATATTTCTATTTGTACCCTCCTTTTCTTTTACTATAGTTGTCATACATTTATTTCATTTCTACATGTTATATCCCAAAATATAATTTTACCAATTTTGCTCTAAGCAATCACCTTTCAGAATGACATTGAAATAATAAAACATTTTCTTTCATATTTTCTCTATATTTATCTTTTTGGAACTCTTAATTACTTCATTTTTGTTTTTAGATAGATCCAAATTTCTATCTAATATAGTTAATATTTTCCTTCAGCCTAAAGAACTTTCCTTAAAATTTTTATAGTGCAGTTGTTGTTCTTTTGACAATGAAGTCTCTTAACTTTTGCTTTTCTGAAAAGGTCTTAATTTTGCCTTCAGTTTTAAAGGGTGCTTTACAGAGTATAGAATTCTAGGTTGACATTTATTTCAGTACTTAAAAGATGTTGTCCCAATATCATCTACCTTGCATTATTTCCAACAAGAAGTTTGATGTCATCTTTATATGTGTTCTTCACATGTTGTGTTTTTTTCCCCTCTGGTTTCTTTTAAGGTTTTCTCTTTATATTTGATTTTGAGTAATTTGCATTCAATGTACCTTGTTATGTTTTTCTTCATGTTTCTTCTTGGGTTTATTGAGCTTCTTGGATGTGTAAGTTCATACTTTTTCATAGTTCAGAAAATATTTAGTTAATTTTCTTCAAATATGCTACTTTTTCTTCTTTCTTTTATCACTACTAGAACTGCAATTATGTGTTTGTCAAACTTTGTGCTATTCTCCCACAGACTACTATTCTATGCTATGACTTGAATGTGTTCTTCAAAAGTTTACATGTTTAAAACTTAATTGCCAATTTAATAGTATTAAGAGGTAAGGCCAAAAAAAAAAAAAGAAAAAAAAAAAAAAAGAGGTAAGGCCTTTAAGATTAATAGATTGGTGAATAAATTAAAGCCATTATTGTAAGAATTAATTAGTTTTTGTGGGTATGAGTCCTTGTGGAGCAGGCTGTTAAAAAAACAAGCTCAGATCATTCTTGCGGCCTCTTTCACACATGATTGCTTGTTCTTATGCTCTTCTGTCATGTTATGACACAGCACAAAAGCCCTCACCAGAAGCCACCACCATGCCCTTGGATTTCGCAGTCTCCAGAACCATTAGCCAAATAAATTTCTTTTCTTGACAGATTACCCAGGCTTAGGTATTCTGCTTTAGCAACAAAAAAATGAGCAAGAACACTCTGTTTACTTTTCCCAAGCTTTTTAAAAAATGCCTTTTATTTTGAAGAGTTTCTGTTGCTATGTTTCCAAGTTCATTGTAATGTCCAAATTGCTATTAAACCTGTTCACTATAATTTTCACTTTAGGTATAATGTTTCCATTTATTTCTTTCACTTCTTTCCTCATCATGTTTGTAGTTTTCTTAATATCTTTGACTGTATTTGTAAGATTTATAATAGTTGCTTTCAGATTTTTGTCTGCTAATTCCAGTATCTCTGTTATTTTCTGAATTTCTTTATATTAACTGACTAATTTCTTCATAGTTATAAAAGTAGCAGGGTCATATTTCCCTGCTACTTTTCATGCCTGTTAATACTTTTATTCAGTACTAAACATCATGAACTTAACATGGGTGCTGCATTGTACTGTATTCATTTAGTGTGGGACTTTGCTCTGGCATGCAGTTAAGTAACTTCAGATCAGTTGATACTTTCAAAACTTTGCTTTTAAACTTTGCTAGGACAAAGCCACAGAAGTTGTTAGTCTAGCATTAATTTAGCTCTGCTATTTGGGAGAACATGCTCTGAATTCTATACCCAATACCCATTTATTACAAGATCTCTGCTCCTTGGTGAGATGGACTGGTGAGAATGTAATCTATTTCCAGTCCTGTGTGAGTTTGGGAATTTTTCAGCCTTCTTTCTGATCATTCTTTTCCAACCCTTTTGAAAAATCAAGGGGACCTTTCTGCATACCTCTGAAGTATGTTCTCATGTGTTCTGTCTCTCTCTCTCTCTCCATTTTTCCCTCCCTCCCTCCATCTCCTTCAGTAACTGTCCCACAAATTTTAGCTGCCTTATCCTTCCTGAATGCCAATCTCTGGCTTTCTTAACTCAACAAAGCCTGCTTGTGTTTCAGTTTCCCCTGCCTGCACTATGGCCAGGAAACAGCCTTCAGGTACTAAGCTGCCAGGATCACAGGACTCATTCATTTATTTTCCTGCTCTGGAGATCACAGTCCTGCAGTCTCTGTTGTCAAATGTCTGAAAAACAGTTGTTTTGTACCCCCTCTCTGGTTTTCTGTTTTTCATAGTGGGAGGGCAAATTCTGTGCCTTTTACTCCTGCAGAAGCAGAAGCAGCTCTACCCTATTTCACGTTGTGCTGTTCATTTAGTTTTGTTATTATGGTGATGTTTTTTCTTTTGCACGATATATCTCATCACATTCAGATGGATAATAAAATTGGTCCTTAATTGCTCTGATTTCACAGTGCTGAAGAGCTGTGGGAGAAGGGGAGGAGCAGGGACTACATTTTAGCCCAATTTGGATGAATCATTCTAATGCATAAGTTTATGGTCTCTTTCAGTAGCTCAATCTCTGCGTGGATGAGAAAGTAACATCCAGTCTGTTCAAGTTTTGCCATCCCCGTAAGGTGATCAGTTTATACTGGTTTGCTCAGATGTTTTTGCACTACAAGTCATATCCAGGGAAGCTGCTCAGTCCCAGGCAAACAGGGACATTTGGTCACTTTATTTTTCCCATTTCTCTCAAGATGATATCTGATTTGGGAGGCAGTGATGTGTCTTTCCTATCCCTGTGTTTTTAGAGAAAAGATCAAGTGTGAATCAAGTGACCCATGGTTTCTTACTGGCCACTCCCAGAATTAGTGAACAGAGATTCAAATGGTCCCATTCCTGTACATACAACTGGTGCTGAAGAAACATGTCTAGAGAGTAATGGCTTACTCTTCTTAATGACTAGGCTCTACCTCAATTCTCCTTGGCCCAGAAACCTTGTGTTCTGCGTAGAAACACATTCTTCTTCTAGCCTGAACTATCTTCCCCACAACCTCAAGGATAAGGCCATTCATAAAGACTCATGCTGGCAGGCTCTGCAGACAGCAAGCACTCTTAGCTACCTGTGGCATCTCTCCATAGACTGTGCTGGAAATTCTTTACTCTGTCCACAAACTGGAACCTGTGGAGCTAAACTGATGCTTTTAACCTAAGCATATCATACCACTGCGTTCCATTTTTCATTGTTTGTTTAAGACAGAGTCTCACTCTGTTGCCCTGAGTAGAGTGCCATGGCATCATCATAGCTCACAGCAAACTCAAACTCCTGGGTTCAACTGATTGTCTTGCCTCAGCCTTGTGAGTAGCTGGGACTACAGGCACCTGCAACAATGCCGTTTTCTATTTTTAGTAGAGATGGGGTCTCACTCTTGCTCAGGCTGGTCACAAACCCCTGAGATCAAGCAATCCACCTGCCTCCCAAAGTACTAGGTTGACAGATGTGAGCCATTGTGTCTGGCCTCCACTGAGTTTAGTTTCATGTGGTCCCACTCAAGGAACAGACAGGGAATGGTCACCCTCTACCATCCCAAAGGGAAGTGGGTCAAGCTGATCTGCAATCAGCATTTTCCTTAACCTACTCAGCATACCTTCCCAAACTAAAAGCTGAGTCTGAGAATCAGGAAACACAGCTGACAACCCATTTCTCCTACCCTTGGCTCCCTTATTTTCTTTCAGTTCTGGGGGTTGGCTTTCCACTTCTTCTTTGTCATATACTTCTACTACATACCTCATACATGAAGAAAAGCAATCCTCTGGTTTTACCTCTTGTCATATAAAAAACAAGACTTAAAAAAATGCCCTACCAATACAGCCTGAATTTCTAGATTCACATACCAAAAATTGGATTACAATTGATACTAAGAAAACCTCTTTTTACCCTGCATTTCAGCTATGCCATTTTCATCCTTCTTTTGCCCTCTTTATGCACAGCCAAACACAAATTCAGAACAAAAGTACAATCATTTTACCACAAGGACATATGCACCAGAATGTTTATTGCAGCTAAATTCACAATCTCCAAGATGTGGAATCAACTCAAGTGCCCATCTACACAAGAGTGGATTAGTAAACTGTCGTATATACAGACCATGGAATACTAGTCAGCAATAAGAAAGATGGAAACCTTACATATTTTGTATTAACCTGGATGGGGTTGGAGAACATTCTATTTAGTAAAGTATCACAAGAATGGAAAAGCAAATATCCAATGAACTCAATACTAATATGAAACCAGTAGATGAACAAATACACACTCACACAAGAGAAAAACATAATTAAACTCAAGTGGGGGGGGGGGAAGGGGAGAGAAGAGAGAAGGTAGGGAGATTGGTGTATTCTCACCTAACAGGTACAATGTAAGGGTACATGGCACACCTCCTGGGTGAGGGGCACAACTACAACTTGAACTCTACCTAACAAACTCAAACAATGTAATCCAATCAGCGGTACCCTATTATTAATCTGAAATTTCAAAAAAAAAAAAAAAAAAATGAAAGTACATTTGTATATTTCAAAGTATTATTCCCTTACCTGTGATTTCTAAAACTTTGTTTTTAAACTTCTTTACTTTTAGGGTGGCGACTGTGGCTCAGTGGATAGGGCACTGGCCCCATATACTGAGAGTGGCAGGCTCTAGCCCAGCCCCCGGCCAAACTGCAACAAAAAAAAATAGCCCAGCATTCTGGCAGGCGCCTGTAATCCCAGCTGCTCAGGAGGCTGAGGCAAGAGAATCACCTAAGCCCAAGAGTTCAAGGTTGCTGTGAGCTGTGACGCCATAGCACTCTAATGAGGGTGACAAAGTGAGACTCTATCTCTAAAAAAGAAAAAAGAAAAAACTTCTTTAGTTTTAAATGTGTTTCTTGAAGACAAAATTATTTGGGGTTTTCTTTTTTAAGTTTTAAAATCTTTGTCTTTCTCTAAAGGAGTTTTGTCCCTTATATTTTGACATAATTGATATCCTTGCCTTACTTCTGTTACTAATATTGAGCTTTCTATTTCTGCAAGACTCCTTGTTAATATTATCTTAAATTTTTTTATTATTATACATTTTTTACTAGTCATGACTTATAAAGTGTGTATCAGACTCTTAAACCTGTTAATACAGTATTTCTCAAGGTTTCATAGGGTATTAATGATTTTTACTTATAACAAAAAATTCTGCCATTAAATATGTCTGAGAAATTCAGAATAAATTAAAGTTAAATGAGCTTCTCACTGTATTATTCTTATTTTTATATTATTTTAAATATGTTAATAAATTTTAGGCTTCAGGAATAGAAAATATGCAACATGACAAATTTATTTGAACACAGAATCCCTTTTCCAACAAATCTTTAGTGAAATTGTCTTATAAAAAACTATTGGAAACATTTGTTGATATTTAAATTTTTGCACTAATATTTATATAAATATTAGTAAGCAAAAATATCATTGTTGTCTGTGGTAAATATTCCCTGATTGCTCCTGAGGTCCATTTTCCACCTTTCTCCATTCTGCTGGGTGGCTCAGAGGCTGTTCTCTATGAACTTCAACTGAGTTCCCTCATCCTTAGGTTCTCAGTTGGATTTAGCCAAGATCTAAGAGTTGGAAACAGACACCTGCTATTACCGCACCCAAGTGTTTTACCATCTCTTGCTGGTTCCACATAACCTGCTATAGGAACTACAATAAATCATTAAACTCTCCTCAGTTACATCATCAGAGTGAGTTATCTGTTTACTGTCAGTTCTCTAATCCAAACAATGTCCATTGCATAAAACGGTGAAATTAACACATACTTTCTCATCCCCTTACACCCTCCAACCCCAATTTTTGTTAGTTCATGTGGAATTTTATATGTAATTTCATAGCTTTAAATTATTATTAATATGGTCATTATTGTTTTATGTTGAGCATTTTTGTCTTTTGCTTTCCATTTCTTCAATAGCACTTATAAAAATTATTTAGAATCACTGTGGTCTAAATGGTTTTAAGGATCAATTTCATTGCTATTATGCCAGTGAAAGGGCAGCACTCCACTGGCAGAGATCTCACAGACCACCAAGGCTTGTACAAAAGGTCTTTATTGGAGAGGGATGCTGCAGAGCAGCACCAAGGAGGAGAAAAAAGAGAGAGAGAGAGAGGGAGAGAGTGAGGGAGAGAGAGGGAGAGAGGGAGAGAGAGAGGGCAACAGAGAGAAAGAGAGAGGGAGAGGGGGGAGAGAGAGAGGGAGCGCCAAAAAGAGAGAGAGAGAGAAAGAGAGAGAGAGAGAAAATAGAGAGTGCACTTTTATATAAGTTCGGTTAGGGGAAGTCTTAGAATGGTGATGAGATTGTAGAATAGCCAATAAGGAGTTACTGCTCTGGCAGGAAGAGCCATTGGGGGCAGGCCATAAGTTTGAAATTTTCAGTGGGTAGCTGCAACTTTAAGAGTGAGACAGCCAGTCTTGGTCTGTTGAAAGCAGGAAGGAGGAAGAGGCTTTCTGGGGAAGGGGCTTTTCTGGGGCAATTACCTAACAACCAAGGCTTCTACATAGTTGAATGCTTTACTTTGGTTAATCACTCAGTTACATGGAGTAGTGGTCAAAAGGAATATATGAGTTGTGTATTTTCTAAGTCATGTATAGCTTAAAATATCTTTCTATTCCCTGCTCAGAACAATGATTTGGCTTGATATAGAATTCATGATCACCATCCTCTCAAAATCCCACTGTATTTTGAGATTATGGAGAAGTGGTCTTAGTCCATTTTACTTCCCATTGTTGCCAGCCAACATTTCAGGGAAGTTTTTGCATTTCAGAAAACCTTTCTTTCCCCACTTGTGAGTTCTCTTTCTCTGTCTCTCTCCCTGCCCCCTCTTTCCCACCCACCCCTCTCTCACACACATACACATGAAGAGTTTTGATCATGTAAGTATCCTGCTCTTCAAAATTCCCCATGCGATTTAGCATTCAGTAATGTTTCTTGCCTGCTTCAATCTTTACCATGATGCTTGCAAAATGATGATTTTCCAATTTTTACCACTTGGTCCCGAGCACTCCCCTGTAATCAAGAGCCCTGTCTTCTCCCTGAATTATTTACTGATCTGTTTATTATCAGGATGGATGCATGATTTTCTATTTTTTACTGGTTTACAATTCACTGCTGAACTTAATTATTTTGTTACAGTTCAGATTTTCCCAGTCCAGCTGATAGGAATCCCTTCAATCCAAGACACTCTCTTTAGACACTTAATTGCTCATTTCCAACAAGATTAAGAAGCAAGAAATCAAATGCCTATTCTTAAATCACCAGGCTATCCTAGAACTGACGTCATTTTCTCATTGTACATTTCACCAAAGCCAGAATAGGCTTAGGACACCAATGCCTATCAATGCCTACTGAGTTCTTTCTACATTGCTTCAAACCTTTCCTGATGACATTCTTTTGTACTCTGATCACTACACATTTCTGTATGTATTCACGTTACTAAATTAGAGAAATCTGTAGTTAGAGCTTTTTTAAAAATCATGTTACCATATAACAAGATCTGACATAGTAAACGTAAGTTCACATGTGTTTATGCAAAAATCTATCTAAAAAATATAAACCCCAACCCCATGGCTGCAAACTCTGACAATGTGTGTGTGTGTCTGCTATTACTGCAATACATCAATGCAAACAAGCTAGCCTTTATTAGCTGTAAATTATCTTTTATTACCCAAAGGTGGCATTGGGTACAGCTGTTTATCAGAACCCGATTAAGCCTAGGGCTTGCAGAGGAAAGGTTCTGGGATCAGTGAAGTCCAGAAGAACGTAGAAGATGGAAGGGCGATGGTGTGCATGAGAGCTGAAGACACATCCCAACCAGCCCAGGGGAGAGATTTGATATCGAGTACAAAGCAAAAGGCCCTCCAGCTTATTGAGATCCCGAGGCAGCCCAGTACCCTGGATAGCTCCTGAGCACACCAGCTTTGCTAGGCAAACTGAGACAAATCTTGCATTTGTCACCATTTGATTCCCTGCTGTGTCTGGAATTCTCGGAGTGCTAAAGAGCTTTTATCCTACTGGTGTTCCTATTCCCCCTTGCCCAACCACGTAACCATTTTTATCCTCTTAAGAGCTTTTGCAATCTTTGCCTTCAGTGGGAGGAGTTCTCACAGCTACTAACATCTCTAGAGCGGTCTACAATGCCCAGAGTAAGGACTTTGGGAGAAAGAATCAAATGGAAGAAAAAAAAAAAAGTATTTCCCTCCTTACCTCTGTGTGAATGTTGCTGTTGAGGGGGCCTCTGGGCACCTCCCTGCCAGCGTGTGGCATGTCAATGCCTCAGAGGCCTGTGAGTTCACAAACTCATTTTTTTAACCCTCTCCTGCCACTCAGCGTGTCCCACATGGCAGTCAGCACCCAAAGTTCCACGGCTCTTCTTTCCCAACGAGGCTGCCACATGTCACCAAGAGCTGCAGTTCTCTCTCACACATTTTGCATAATCAGTTTCTATTCTGTCATGTTCTCTCACACATGGTGCTCTGAGACTATTCTGGAAAATAGAGAGGTTTTTTTTTTTTTTTCAGTTTAGATGAGTAACATAATTTTACGTTGTGCTCAGCCTGTTTGGTAAATGAAGTCAATTACTCATCTATCTGTCAGATGAAGAGAAAGACACATGCCTGCGAGTAACCTGTTTTTAGATCCAGAGACCACCCCCTTTGCTTCTATCACACCGAGAATAGCAACAATCCGCATCATGGCCTTGAGAGTTGATGTTTGCATTCAGATTGCTAACTTTAAAATAATCCACAGCATGGGTTTCTGCAATAGCTTCTAAATCTTTCCCCTCCTTTGAATATATTCTACATTCTGTGAGCCATTCCCTGATCAAACTTCTGAAAGCACCACGTGCTACTTGGCTTAGAGTTTCTATTTTATCATTGACAGTCTAGTAAAGTCACATCTTCTCTGAGCCTCAACTTACTGAGAAGTAACAATGGGATAACAATACTGTTGTCATCCTTAAAGGATGGTTCAGAGGACTCTAAGGGCTCTGTAAATTATAAACTCTTAGCAGGTGTTCATTATTCCTCACAATCTTTCTACAGTTTCTTTCTTCCTAAAGCTCCAACTCTACCATAACACTTAAAACAACTCTTGGACCTAAATTCACCCAAACACATTTCATTATTTTTTCCTTTTTATTTCTCCCTATGTGAACCTTCTTTCCCAGCTGAACATGTACCTGCATTTTCAGTGGGTGTGGCCGATGTTGAATAGCACCAGTTCAGAGAAGTTTGGGACAATGTAAGAATGAGGCAGGAGCATCAGATGAGTTGGCAAAACTAAGATTTTAATAAATATGTATATTTTAGGCATAGCTTTTTACCCAACTCATAATAACTGAGTGTACTCCTTCAGCACACTTGGGGGAAATGATTAGGATTTGTGTTATACCTACATTTTCCAGGTATGTGACCTTAAGACATCTACTTACTACAGTTTTCAATTTTTTCTTTCCTTTTAAAAACTTTGTACTTGACTAGACAGTTGGGGAAGAGCTGATGTGGAAATGTATGTTTTTAAAAAAAGCCTTTCAAATGTCGTAGGACTGTGCAAATGTTGGTTTGCCATTATTGGGTCATGGTCAGGCCTGGTAAACTCCCAGTTCTTCAGAGGTGCAAATTCTTGTGTGATCCCTATGGTAGATGATTCCATTAGTCTCTCAACACGGCTGTTCTCAAATTTCATAAGCAGTGCCATTCTAAGGGGTATAGGAGAAGCAGACAATCTATAAACACTTTCCTCACTAATTTCCCCTAAATTCATAGAAACAGATAGTGTCTGTGAAAGCAGTGGCCTCACATTAGCGCACTCATGGACAAGGCAAACTTCTTTCCACCTAGCTCCAGCAGCTGATCATTCAGGGCCTGTCAACTCAGTTTGGGGCTCTGTTTTTCTTCCTCTTCCTGCCCATAGCCTCCCTCTCAATCATCCACGACCCATTAGACCAGGAAAGAAAACATTGATTAACTCCAAAAAGTCAATAATGAATGCTTTTTAACAACTTGCACTGGTGAAAGAGCAGGTTAAATAAATTGTGGTTTGTGAACACTCTGTGAACTTCATTCATCTATAACCACTCTTTCCCCTTCAACATGGCCACAGATAACTAGAGGCAGACTCTATCAGAGGCCCTGTAATATAAATATAATACCTTCAGCTTCTTTGGCAAAAAGCCACCGCACAATTTGACACGCAGATTTCTTTTTTTTTCCCTTCCTTTTATAAATGATAAAACTCTGTTTGTCTATTTAAAACTGGTCTTTGGACCTTAAGGACATGCAGGCCAGGGACCAAGAGCCCCTCAGAGTGACCCATCTGTATCAGTTGTCTTCACAACAGACGCATGCAGGACCTCAGATGAAGGGGGACTATCCTTCAGCCAAATCCGAACAGAGATAGAGCCCTCTCTACCTGAACCGCGTTCAGTAAGCATACTTCCCAGACACATTCGCTCTCCTGAAAACAAGCTGCCTGAACATCTGTGGGGAGACAAAGGAAAACATGGGGAAGGAACCCAGAAATGAATATTTCAGTATAAACGTGGGAAGAAGTACACTGCAACTTGCAAACAGCCTTCTGTACCACATGCCATAAATTAACACAATATAAATTTATACATATTTACACCACATAGTCTCTAACTATATAAATCCTCAATACTCAGACTTTTGGAGTAGGTGTAAGAGAACAGTCCATATGTTTATTCATGTTCTGTGGCACTCTAGGGAACTTGGTGGTTTTACACACACACATATACTCTCTCTTTCTCTATGAGTGTGTGTGTGTGTGTATAATTAAAGATGATTCTAAATGTTTAAATCAAATTAATGTCTAAAGGCAAAACTCTACTTTAGAAAATGTTGCCATGTTTTTCAAAGACATTTGCAGCCAAAAAAAGAATTCTAATTCTACTTGTTTCACTGAGCTTTCACCTGGTTGGCTTATGTATTCCAAACCTTCAGTCAATAAATAATAATCTGTACATGAAGATTATGATGAGTAAACATTTTATGGATGGAAAAGATAATTTAAAGGACTATTCCTTAGGCTCTCTTATCTGTATGGAAGAAAGTAGGATTAAAATACAAGATTTCACAATTTTTGCCTCCAAAGCTTCTTAACTGAGAAGACATGTTGTGAGGAGGGAATGGCTGACATCAAAGTCAGAATAGTTGGGTTTTGTTCCTGGCTCTGCCATTTACTTATTCTCCTTAGAAAAGTCCACTTATCTCTCAGAGGATAAGAAAAGATAGTAATAGCTGCCCTGAAGGCCTCAAAAAATGGCAAGAGTCAGTCAGTGTGAAAGGACTTGGCAACTGTAAAATCTTTATATGTACTGTGGAATCCTTGTTATGGTTTCCTTCATAATCCACTAAGCAAACAAAATGCATTCAGTTTCTTTTACAGCTTTCTTTGAAAAATCTACAGCTGAGTTGCTGTTGACCCTCTTTGTTTCAGAAAAAAGCCTTCCACGAGGGCCAGAGAAGCACGTCACAGCACTGATTGCCAACTGGTTTTGGCACATGCACGTGTGGGGGTGGAGATTGTCACTGTGTCTTGGACCTTGCCCAACACACAGTGGGCACTTGTTAAATAAAAAAAACAATAGGTATTTTAGAGGGAAGCAGCTGTCTGACACAAACAAGGCACCAATTTCTCCACATGTCACAACTTAAAGGTGTAGTTGCTTTAAAGCTAGTAGAACATTTACGTCCTGGTAGGCACCTAGGAATCATGATAAAACAGGTTTGCATAGCCAAAGTCATAACTGTTACAGGAGGAAGAGTAGAAGCATCATCTCTGCCTTGCAAATTGACAGCAAATAACACCTTGTGTCCATTTTTCTACTTCAGTAGGACTTGTTTCTCCCTCTTTGTGCACAAAATGATGCTAGTAAAATATCATCTGAAGACCAGAGGGGGGAAGCCATTTCTTTTGCTTTCTTCTGCCCACATCCTTCTAAGCACAGAAAAAGGCTACCCATCACTCCACACCTCTGTATGGAGTCAGAGGTACCCTTACACTTCATACAATGACTGGTACATAAAGCCAGGCTCATGTGCAATAATTGAGTGATAGTAGGTTCATACTGAAGCCCCATCCATCCCACCCACCTTCGCTAATGCCAGCACACCTTAGCACAGCAGTGAGAGGTGGAACAGAATTACCCACCACGGAGCTCGGTGAAATCATAGCTGACAAGGCTCCCTTCTGAGGAATAGATTTTAGGCATGTATGAGAAATAAGAGAAGCATCCAAAGGATGCCCAGGAGCACCAGCTTAGAGCAAAGCCACACACAGCCACATGCTTAGGCCTGATGGGAGAACCACTAATGAAGGAATAAAATCATTTTAAACATTCTTTCTCACACTTTTACTCCACCCACCTCCTGCTGGGGATAAAGGTGTGAAGTGGAAAATGCCCAATCAAGAGTAACATTTTCCATTTTAAGGTCAGAGGTCGCTTTGCTAGTCTGGTGAAATCTGTGGATTTCTTTCCCAGAAAAATGCATGTGACACAAATTGTAAATATAATTTTCGAAGGCTGATTACCACTCCAACCTAATTTAAGAGCTCTGCTCTGAAGACTGAGGACAAGACACGAAGGAAATTCTTCTTATTAGGATTGTTCTTTGTGTAGGGCTAAAATGGAGAACAGCATGTAGTAGCTTCCTACTGTTGCTGTAACAAATTACATAAACATGGTGCCATCAAACAACACAAATTATCTTACGGTTTTGGCAGTCAGAAGCCTAGAATGGTTCAATAGGGCTGTGTTCCTCCTGGCGGCACCAGGGGAAGAATCTGTTTCTTGGTCTCTTCTAGGAGCTGCTCAGAGTCCTTGATTCCCAGCCCCACATCCACACTCTGGATGCTTGAAAGCCAATTTTTCATAAATTCCTAAATTACCTAGATAATCCCTTCACTTTTTCTCTTCATTTTGTCTAGACAGACAGGATCATGTCCAAGTGAGGATGTGAACTCACAGAAAAAGAGATGAACATGGGTCAGTCACACTCTGTTGGGATTTACAACTACCTGGAAAAACTCTGGCTGATTTCCTACAATGCTAAAAGGTGCTATTCTTGGCAACATTCCTACTTGGTATGCCCAATTTCAATATGTACTGAATATTTGAGGAAAAGGAAATTAAATCAGCACTTGGGTTGTTGTTTTCTTTTTTGATCTACGCCAGACGGGTGTGTCTGGATCCTGTGATTAAGATAGAATGTCATTATCCTGGTTTTTGTCTGTGACCTGTCAGAGTGGACGATGGGGTTTGGACTAAACGGCACCACATATGCTTCTGCAATGCGTCATTGTGGCAATACAGAAACATTGAATACACTTCACGTTGAGAATGCTGTCAGTTCTCTTCCTAAACTCTTCAGTGTTAAAAGTGGGCAAAAAATAGACAGTCGAGCAAAGGCTGTTGTTTTCCTGATGTTCTCAGAAGCCAGCTCCCAGTTCTTGGCTCAGCCGAGCTGCTGAATTTGAACTGAAGCTGGTGAGGTGATGAATGGGATACAGCTCCCACAATGAAAATCAATTGTATGCTTACATCTTTCTAGAGCATTGCACCAGAGCACCACGTTGATCTGCTTTATTGCTTTAAATGGAAAACCCTCCAGGGAAGTTTTGCGTACTCTAAACAAGATCTCTGTAGGATCAGATAATAGGGTCCGTGTGAAGGCAACACAAAATAGAAAAGGGAGGGAAGATGAGCATGTGAATGCAGATTAGGAATTATACATCTGAGACTTTGATTTACTGAGGCACATAATGTTAAAATGCCACTCTCTCAACTGCCATGTTCTTGGGGATTTCTCCAAAGATTTGAGGAAGATTTTTTTTTACAAACCAAACCTGTTTAATTCTCAAGAAGTCAGGTCAAGAAATCAAACTCAATACGTGTTTCCCACAAGTACGGACCTACATTATTTATGTTTTTAAAACTGTGCATGCTTTGAAGGTAACACTTTTGAGGAATAGTGGATATGATTATCATTGTTTCATTTAAATAATCAATAAATAATTGTTTTTTGTGTGTGTGTTTTTGCCGGGGCTGAGTTTGAACCCGCCACCTCTGGCATATGGAGCCGGCACCCTACTTTGTTGAGCCTCAGGTGCTGCCCAATAAATAATCATTTTGAAAGCGATGATCTGTGGGAGAAATGTCTGATACACAGGGGACAATGCATACAGTAAGGTGCTATTTTGAGTACCATTGAAATCATGTTGTGAAGCACTGTACATGTCAAGAATGTTAATCCTTGGCCTGTTTCTTTCTGTATTAATCATGGTTTTTCAGAGAAACAGGACCAATAAGATAGATATAGAAATATATATATATAGAAAGAAAGAAATTTGCTATAAAGAACTGGCTCATTCAGTTATAGAGGCCGAGAAATCCTAAAATCTGCAGTCAGTTAGCTGGAGACCCAGGGGAGCAGATGGTGTAGTTGCAGCCTAAAGACTGGCAGGCTTGAGACCTAAGGAAAACAAATGTTTCAATTCAATTTGAAGTCCTTAACCACAGGGAGAAAATGGTGTCCTAACTTCAGAGAAGTCAGGCAGGAGGAATTCCCTCTTACTCACAGGGGGTCCATGTTTTGTTTCTACTCACATTCAGCTGATTAGATGAGGCCCACCCACACTAGGAAAAGCAATCTGCTTTTCTCCTTCTCCCGATGCAAATGTTAAACCTTGTCTAGGAAGACCATAGAGTATAAATGTCTTACACAATAATTAAGTAAACTAGATGAGGTTTATATTAACCATTGTGATGTAAACACTCCTAATTCTATATGAAATCAGCACATTGTACCCCATACATGCATTAAGGTATGCATGATCTATGCATTTATGATTTAATAAAAAAAAATGATACTGTGTTGTGGAGAAAAAAAAAAAATAGAAAGACCTTCACAGCCATTCCCAGAATGTTTGACTAAGTATGTGAGAACTTCATGCAGAGACAACTTGACACATAAAATGACCCACCCCATTTCCTGGTAAACATCATTCTTCCACCTGTCCAGCCAGCCCCTCATTCATGTGCTCAACTGACATTGTGAGCACCTATGATATGCCAAATTCTGAGCCAGAGGCCTGGAACACCAAAGCAGATAAGGTGGGCTCAACTGGTATGACAGCAGGAGGAGCTCTGCAGACCTGCTACCCAATGAAACTGGTTTAAATTCTTTTAAAAAACAAAACAATCATTTAAAGTCTCTAGCAATTATTCTAAAGGAATACAGAAAATGAAAAAAACTTTTGGTAAGACCTACTAAAACTGAGTAAGAACAGTGAGAGTCTGTAATATCTGAACTCCCTCCTTCTCCTCTCTAAGCTCAATGAGATGGAAACTACAGTCCAGACAGCTAAGAACACAAGGCTGTCTTGTCCCCCTCCTAGTCTAAAGGGGATATCAACATTTCTCATCCTATCCTCAGCTACCAATTGCTGAAGCTAAAAGGGAGTGTGTGTGGCCAAGAGAGGAGGGCTCCCTTTCTCCATCCAGCCTGCACTCAAAAATGAAGGCTTTGTGTTGGGTGTAATGCTGCTAATTGTACTAAGGCCTTCATTACCCTTCTATCAGCTCATAAAATAATATTTCAATGCCAGGAGAGGCAAGCTGAAAGACCTGATGCATTTGGTCCACCACACCCACTAAAAAGCACTCTGCTCCAAAAGTGAAGTGCCCTGATTCAATGAGCAGCTCAGCATTGTTCCTATTCACAGCCCCAGATCTGCAGCTCAGAAAGTTTCCCAGAGCGGAGGAGCAGATTATAAGGCAAACAACCCCAGGTCTCTTCCTGAGGAACTGGCTTTATTTACAAGAGACATGTGGAGAAGTTGAAACCTAAGGACACTCTCAAAATCAACATGTTTGTTGTGAAAGACACTTGTGAAGAAATTAGCGACTTCATTGAGGTTGCAGGAAGTTATGATGACACCACTGCACTTTAGCTTAGGCAACAGAGTGAGACCCTATCTCAAATTAAGAAAAAAAAAAAATCTTAAAAAGATACTTCCCTACAGGCAAGATCTTTCCTGACTTCAGGGAAAGCATCAATGGGACCAATCCAGAAAAAGCATTCTCATTGTCCAATACAGGCCTTCTTGTTGTACAACCCAAAGACTGGCAGCTGGTGTTTATCTTTTCCCTTCCAAGCTCACTGGTTAGCAGCTTTACAGATAAGGACAGTCCTGATCATAAACCCAACTGCATTTTCACAAAACTATTGTGTTATCCTAGCCCTTCCTGCCTTAAATCTTGGTACTTGCTTCTCTTCCTTTGTAGGATTTTTTTTTTCCCCCCCAGCATTAGGCACTATTATCTGCATTTAAAACCTATTCAAGCAGATAATCTTTCTTCTCAATAATTTTCTTAATGGCACCTGGGAATTAATGGCACCTCATCTTCTACCTTTTGGTTAACAGAAGCTGCTTCTCGTATTATCTTGACATTTTTAAAGCCAAATCTCATTCTAAAATTATCAAACCATCCTTTTCTGGCAATAAATTCTCCAGCATTAGATTCTTTACCTTCCTTCTGGGTTAAGTTGTCACATAATGACTTCATTTTTTCTCAAATCCAACTGGAGTCTACAGTTATGCCTTTCTTATAGCAATCCTGCACCCACATAAAACCTGCCTTCTCAATATGAGATACACATGTATTTCACAAAAAAGGAAGGTTTTCATGCCTGGCCGCATAGCTACAATAATGACTTCAATTTCTTTTTCTTTTTCTACAATGAGTTTTCATGCCAGATTTGTTGAAATGGCAGGCAACCACAACTGTAGTCCCCAATATATAGTCCATCTAATAATTCATTTTTTTCTTGTTATGCCATGACTTTTCTCTGCTTCTTGGGAGCACTTCCAGAAACACTAATGGCATTTTGTGTGGGTCCATAGTGTTATTCAGGGTTCTTGGTGCTGCACTAAACACAATGAAAAATATGTAAGAACCTTGAGAGATCACTTTTTCCTATAATAAGCAATTTACTAAAGACATACTACTCATGGGGAGTTGATTAGTGTCACATAACATTCTAAACAGTTACTCGTAACACTTAAACTCACTAATAATGCCAACAGAAGATGGTTATGAAATTATTGTAATAGTGCAGTATGTACTATAGTTCATTCTACACAGTTCTAATTTAATATTGCATCTTACATTTGTTTATATTTCTCTTGACTTCACATGGTGCCCTGTATGGTTTATAAGTGCTTATGTGTGTACGTTTTGGTAAATTTTACCTTTTAATAATATATTTGGTTATATTTTATGGTAGCATAATGATAAAGTAAACTAATATTGATGTATATTTCATACATTCAAGACACACTTAACTTTTAAAAAATACTTTTGGTATTCTGAGACTTTGCAGTTTATGGTTGAGTTTTAATTGTCACAAATCTCCACAAAATTTTCCAAAATATTTATTTAAAAAAATCCACATATGTTGTTCATGGGTCAACTAAACTAAGATTTAAAAAATCCCTAGAGGGACTCAACAGTTGATTTGAATTTTCAGAAGAAAGAATTAGAAAACTTGAAGATAGATTACCAGAAACTATGCAATTCAAAGTACAGAGAGGAAAATAAATAAAGAAAAATTAGCAGAACCTCCAAGAAATGTGAGATACCACTAAGTGTATAGACATATGTATAGCAGGACTATGAGGAGATAGGGAAGAAATAAAAATAAAAAATAAAAAATATGTAAAGAAATAATGCTCCAAATTTATTGAAAAATATTAGCCTATATACTCAGGAAGCTTGATGAACTCTAAGTGATAAATACAAAAAGATCCACAAACTTGATTGTAACAAAGCTGAAAGCCAAAAAAGGAGAAAGTCTTGAAATCAGCAAGCAAAAAATGGTTTGTCATTACAGAGGAATCCCAACAAGATTAATAACTGACTTCTTACCAGAAACAAAGAAGGCCGTGAGGTGACATAATAATGTAACTCACTCAAAAAATTGTCAACCAAGAATCCTAATCCACCAAAGCTCTCTTTAAAAATGAATTTTAAGGGTGACGCCTGTGGCTCAGTGAGTAGGGCACCGGCCTCATATACCAAGGGTGGCAGGTTCAAATCCAGCCCCAGCCAAACTGCAACAACAAAAAAACATAGCTGGGCATTGTGGCGGGTGCCTGTAGTCCCAGCTGCTGGGGAGGCTGAGGCAGGAGAATCGCGGAAGCCCAAGAGCTGGAGGTTGCTGTGAGTCCTATGATGTCATGGCAGTCTACCGAGGGTGGTAAAGTGAGACTCTGTCTCTACAAAAAAAAAAAAAAAAAGAATTTTAAAATTCCCAAATACTAAGAGAATTTATTGGTAGAGCATAGACTGTTAAAGAAAGGTTACTATTTATTTAATACTAAAGGAAAAATACTAAAGAAAATTCTTCTAGCTAGAAGCAAGTGACCCCAGATGGCAATTCAAACCCCCCACAAATAAAGAGCACTAGTAAAGGTAATTATGTAATTATAAAAACAGGTAAATACTAACTTCTCCTTTCTTCTTTTTTCTGATTTAAAAAGCAATTGTATAAAACAATATGTATGTAAGGTATTGTTGGGTCTGCAAAATACAGAAATGTAACAACTTTGCCAATAACTGCACAAAGAATGTGGGTGGGAGCAAAGCTGTATTGGGCTGAGGAAATAGCTCCAGATGGTAGCTTAAATCCACTAGAACAAATGAAGAGAATCAGAAATGATAAATAAGAGGACTAATATTTAAAAAGCTATAACTATATAATTGCTATCTTTTGTTTTCTTAGCTTCTATGGAAGACATAAAATGATATAAAGTAATCATTATAAAAATGTATTGTTGGGCTTGTAACATTTGTAGCTGTAATATGTATAACAATAATATCACAAAAAGTGGGGAAAGGGAATAGAGCTATATAGGAGTAATGTTTCCATATCTCACTGGAATTAAATTAGTATAAATCTGAAGCTGATTCTGGTAAGTTAAGATGTATATAGTAAGCCCTAGAGCAACCACATAAAAAGTTCTAAAAGTATAGTGAAAAAACAACCATTAGAGGAACTAAAATGCTGCTTTATAAAATATTCACTTAACAATAAAAGAAAAAATAAAAGAATTAATGGAGAAACAAAAAGATGTAAGAAATATAGAAAATAAGAAGTAAAAGGGCAAATGATAACATTAGTGTGAATGAAGTAAAAATTCCATTCAAAGGCAGAGTTTACTAAACTGGCTAAAAATTACACTATATGCACTTTATAGGAAATATACTTTGAATTCAAAAATACAAACAGATTGAAAGTGAAGGACAGAAATAATTGTTCCATATAAATAGTAACCCAAAGAGAACTGAGCTGACCATGCTGTCAGACAAAATAAACTTAAGTCAAAACTCCAAGAGAGAAAGAAGGATATTAGATATTAGTAAAGGAGTCAATTCATAAAGGAAAAATAAGAATTTTAAATGTACCTCACAAAGAATCCCCAAATATATGAAGCAAATATTGATAGAACGGAAGAGAGAAATACACAATTCTATAGTAATAGTAGGAAACATCAATATCCACTCTCAAGAATGGAGAGACTATACAGAAGATCAATAAGGAGATATAATACTTTACTACCACTGTAAATCAACTAGACCTAATATATGCAGAAAACTCCATGCCAAAACAGCAGAATACACATTTTTTTCAAATGCAGATAGTACATTCTATAATATACACCATATCTTAGGCTACAAACAAGTCTCAACAAATTTAAAAAGATTGAAATAATTCAAAGTATCTACTTCAACCACAATAAAATGAAACTAGAAATCTATAACAGAAAGAAAACTGAACATTCTCAAATATACGAAAAATAAAAAACACACTCCTAAATAACCAATAAGTCAAAGAAGAAATAAAAAATAAATTATAAAATACTTTTAGATAAATGAAAATGGAGATATGACATATCAAAACTTACAATATGAAGCTAAAGCAGTGCTTACAGTTCTAAATAGCCATATTAAAAATTAATTTTTTAAATCAATAACCTAATGTTCCACCTTAAGATGCTAGGAAAAGAAGAAAAAAACAAAAACAAACCTAAAGCAAGTGGAAGTAAGAGAATAATAGAAATAAGAGCTGAAATCACATAGAAATAGAAAACTGGCCGGGCATGGTGGCACGTGCTTATAATTATAGCACTCGGGAGGCCAAGGTGGGAGGATCACTTGAGGCAAGGATTTTGAAACCAATGTGAACAAGAGTGAGACCTGGTCTCTACAAATAATAGAAAAATTAGCTGGGCTGGTGGCATGCAACTGTAGTCCTAGCTACCTAGGAAGTTGGGGCAAAGAGGATTGCTTGAACCAGAAGTCCAAGGTTTCAGTAAACCGAGATGAGGCTGCTGTACTCTAGCCTGAGCAATAGAGCTTCACTCCATCTCAAAAATAAAACAACATCAAGTCTTTTGCCCACCCTGAGATGGAATCACTTGTTCTTTTCTTGCTAATACATTTGAGTTCTCTGTGGGTTCCGCTTACTAAACATTTGTCGGAGACATAACCTGCAAATATATTCTCCCATTTTCAGGGCTGTCTCTTTGCTTTAATTACTGTGTTCTTGGATGTGCAGAAGCTTTTTAGTTTGATCAGGTCCCAGTAGTGTATTTTTGGTGTTGCTTCAATTATGCAGGGGTGTCCTTCTCATAAAATATTCACCCAGGCCGATTGCTTCAAGTGTTTTCCTTGTACTATCTTCTAGTAATTTTATAGTTTCATATCTTAAGTTTAAATCTTTAACCTGGTGAGAGTCTATTTTAGTTAATAGTGAAAGGTGTGGGTCCAGTTTCAGTCTTCTACAGGTCACCAGTCAGTTCACCCAGCACCATTTGTTAAATAGGGAATCTTTTCCCCGTTGGATGTTTTTAATTGGCTTGTCAAAGATCAAATAATGGCAAGTAGCTGGGTTCATCTCTTGGGTCTCCATTGTATGTAGGTAGATGTATGGAACAGAATATCTCTGTTTTTGTGCCAGTACCATGCTGTTTTGATCACTATCGATTTATAGTATGGTCTGAGGTATGGTAGTGGGATTCCTTCTTCTTCTTTTTTTTTTTTCTCCCCTCCCTTTTTTTATTAAATCATAGCTGTGTACATTAATGAAATTGTGGGATAAAATGTGCTAGTTTTATATATAATTTGAAATATTTTCATCAAACGTGTTAACATAGTCTTCATGGCATTTTCTTAGTTATTGTGTTAAGACATTTGTATTCTACATTTAGTAAATTTCACATGTACCCTTTTAAGATACACCACAAGTGTAGTCCCACCAATCCTCTCCATCGACATATCCTCTCTCCTCTCCTCCACTCCTTATTCTCTTTCCCCATATTCTTGGGCTATATAGGAATCTAAAAATAGACCTGCCATTCAATCCTACAATGCCTTTACTGGTTATATATCCAAGCTAGTAGAACAGCTAGACCTAGCTGTTGTAGTTTTCATATGAAAGCTTTACCATATAACCATATATTATAGCTTTACATATGGTTTCATAGTAGGGCTGAATACATTGGATATGTTTTCTCCCTTTCTTGAGATACTTTGCTAAGAAGAATACGTTCCAGCTTCATCCATGTAAACATAAAAGAGGTAATTTCTCCATCTTTTTTTTTTTTTTTTTTTGCAGTTTTTGCTGGGGCTGGGTTTGAACCCACGAAATCCCCCATATGGGGCCAGCACCCAACACCTTTGAGCCACAGATGCCGCCCAACTTCTCCATCTTTTTAAAAGCTGTATAATATTCCATGGTGTACATATACCACAATTTATTAATCCATTCGTGGGTCAAAGGGCACTTGGGCTTCTTCCATGACCTACCAATTATATGAATTGGGCTGGAATAAACATTCTGCTACAAATATCTTTGTTTAAAGTGATTTTTGGTTTTCTGGATGTATACCTAGTAGGGGCATTGTAGGATCAAATCACAGGTCTATTTTAAAATCCCTAACTGTTCTCCAAACATCTTTCCAAAAGAAATGTATTAGTTTCCATTCCCACCAGCAGAGTAGAAGTGTTCCCTTTTCTCCACATCCATGCCAACATCTTTGGCTTTGGGATTCTTAATGTGGGCTAATCTTAATGGAGTTAGATGATATCTCAAAGTATTTTGTATTTGCCTTTCTCTGACCATTAAGAATAATGAGCATTTTTTTTTTTTTTATATGTCTGTAGGCTGTGGGCCTATCTTCTTCAGAGAAGTTTCTCTTCAAGTCCCTTGCCCACCTTGAGATGGAATCACTTGTTCTTTTCTTGCTAATACATTTGAGTTCTCTGTGGATTCCGGTTATTAAACCTTTGTTGGAGACATAACCTGCAAATATCTTCTCCCATTCTGAGGGCTGTCTGCTTGCTTTAGTACTGTATTCTTGGATGTGCAGAATCTTTTTAGTTTGATCAGGTCCCAGTAGTATATTTTTGATGCTGCTTCAATTGCCCAGGGGGGGGTCCTCCTCATAAAATGTTCATCCAGGCAGCTTTCTTCAAGACTTTTCCCTGAACTTTCTTCAAGTATTTTTATAGTTTCATACCTTAAGTTTAAATCTTTAGTCCAGTGAGAGTCTGTCTTAGTTAATGGTGAAAGGTGTAGGTCCAGTTTCAGTCTTCTACAGGTCGCCAGCCAGTTCACCCAGCACCATTTGTTAAACATGGAATCTTTTCCCCACTGAATGTTTTTAATTGGCTTCTCAAATATCAAATAATGGTAAGTGGCTGGGTTTATCTCTTGGGTCTCCATTCTGTTTTATAAATCTACCTCTCCATTTTTGTGCCAGTACCATGCTATTTTGATCACTATCAATTTATAGTATAGTCTGAAGTCTGGTAGTGTGATTCCTCCTGCTTTGTCTTTATTTCTGAGTAACATCTTGGCTAATTGAGGTTTTTTTCTGATTCCTTAAAAGGAAGTGTCATTTTTTAGAGATCTTTAAAGTATGACAGCAAAGCTTTAGTAGGAATTGCATTAAAATTGTATATTGCTTTGGGTAGTATGAACATTTTTAAATTTTTTTTATTAAATCATAACTTTGTACATTAATGCATTTATTGGGTTCAATATACTTCTTTGATATACAATGTGAAACTTTACATTGAAGTAAGTAACGCATCTATAGCAATTATAATCATTTCTTAATAGTTTTGAAATGTACCATTGCATTATGCACATTAGGTGAGTTCCCCCCATATATGATTCCCCCTCCCATATCCCCCTCCCATCCCCTCTCTTTCCTCTTTCCTTCTACTTTCTGTAATTATGTTTTGCCATTTGTATGAATGTGTGGGTGGTTCTATATTGATTTCATAGTAGTATTGTGTGAAAGGATGGCACTCCACCAGCAGAGATCTCACAGACCACCAAGGCTTGTACGAAAGGTCTTTGTTGGTGAGGGATGCTTCAGAGCAGCACCAAGGAGGAGAGAAGAGAGAGAGAGAGAGAGAGGAGAGAGAAAAGTGCACATTTACATAGGTTCTGTTAGGGGAAGTCTCAGAATGGTAACAGGACATTAGAATAGCCAGTAAGGAGTTACTGCTCTGGCAGTAAGAGCCATTTGGGGCAGGCCATAAGTTTGAAATTTTCAGTGGGTAATTGGGACAGGAATATGAGCTAAGTTTTGTGACTGGCAGATAAGGAGACGCCTAGTAGGCAAGTTTCTGTGCTTGGAAAGGAGCTGTAACTTTAAGAGTGAGACAGCTAGTCTTGGTCTTTTGAAAGCAGGAAGGGGCTTTCTTGGGAAGGGGCTTTTCTGGGACAATTACCTAGCATTCCTCCCTTCCTGATATGTTCAAATTAGGGGATTGGCCTTGGAATAGGGGACATCGAGGTTTTTTGTTTGTTTGTTTGTTTTTTTCTGTAGCTTTTCCTGCTGAGAGGGGCACATAGTTTCAATTGGCCAACTAGAGAATGATTATTATCTTTTTTGCTGGGAGGATGTAAGTTTTTGCTTTCAGGCTATCCTTTTAGCAGTGGCTGTTTAGAAGTGGTGTTCAGGAAAGTCTTATGGCCTGGAGTAGAGTGTATCCCATTCACAAAGAACAGGGATTTGTTTGTTTGTTTGTTTGTTTGTTTTGGTAGGTTGGAAGCTGCATCTGGGGTGTAGGTTTGGAGCCCCAACTGAGTAGTTACCTGTTGAGACAACTTTGAGAGTTGAGTTTGAATAAAACGAGTTATGCATGGAGTCACAGCTACAAGCCCAAGGATGATAACTATAGGTGTTAGGAAAATAGAAGTGCAACCCAGAGTGGGTTTTGAGTGAACCAAGAGGAGAAGTCTAATGACTCTGGTTCATGTTGTTTTTTTCAGAGTTTGAAGCTTTCTTGGAGTGATCAGACTTTGTTAGTGATGATTACAGACTCATTAACAAATAAAAAACATTCATATGGAAGTGCCAAATATCAACTCAAAAGGATAGAGGTTGGAGGGTTTTTTGTTGTTGTTGTTGTTGTTGTTTGTTTGTTTTGTTTTGTTTTTTGCAGGGAATGCAGGCATAGAAGTGCCAGAGATAGAAGAGTGACCCAGTCTAAGTGAAGTTCGAGCAAAAGTTGGGTTAAGGTAGATTTTAGGGATCTGTTAGACCTTTCAAAGTTCTCTGAAGATTGAGAATGGAAAGGAATATGGAAATGCTATGGGATAACTAAGGTTTTTGGTTAAGGTTTGAGAAATGGTGGTTGTGAATTCAGGTCCATTGTCAGACTGTAAAAAACAGGGGATCCCAAAGCGGGGAATAATGTCTTTGCATATGATAGAGGCAACAGTGGTAGCCCTCTTGTTTGTAGTAGGAGAGGCTTCCATCCAAACTGAGAAGGTATCTACTAATACTAAAAGGTATTTATAATGTTTGATTTTAGGCATGTGTGTGAAATCAAGTTGCCAGTCTGTTCCAGGAAGAAGTCCCCTAGCCTGGTGAGTTGGAAAGTGTGGGAGGTGAGACTTTGTTTGTGGGTTGGAGCACTGGCAGATTTCACAGGATGGTGCAAGTTGATTTAGAAATTCTGAATCTATCTATGAGAGAGGAAAGAAAGTTTTGAGAAACTGTACTAAAGTCTGAGAGTTGTGGTGAAACAACTTGTAGAGATAGATGAGGAGGTGAGAGGAGGTTGAGAGAAGGTGTCAGGAGATGAGTGTTGGAGAGCAGCTGCATCTGCTTCATGGTAGGCTCAGTTGTTATTATTTGATATAGGTGAGTGGTTAGATTGATATAAATGGTAATGGACATTGCCTATAGTCTTAGGCAATTTAGAAGCTTCTAATAGTTTGACAATAAAGTAAGAGTTAAAAATAGGGTTACCTTTGGTATTACATAAGCCTCACTCTTTCCATATAGTTGCATGGGATAATAATATGTGGAATGCATACTTAGAATCAGTATAGATAGTGAGAGATTTATCTCATGCTAGGGTGAAGGCTCTGGTTAGTGCTATTAGTTCTGCTTATTGGTTAGTGGTGGAAGAGGGAAGAGAGTGTGCCTCAATTATCTCATTGGAGGACACAATTGCATAGCCTGCTCTATAAGTTCCCTTATACATAAAAGAACTATTATCTGAAAACCAGAGGAAATCAGTATCAGGAAGAGATCCTTCTTGTATGTTGGAGAGGCAAGGGAGAAGAGTGTCTAGTGTTTGAAGGCAATGGTGAGTGGGTGATGGGTCAGAGGGAGTAGCCAGGAGGGATGCAGGATTTAGTGTGGGACATGTGTTAAACGATAAAGATGGGTCACATAAGAGAGAGGTTTGAAGGTTAATAATGCGGCATGGTGGCAGGGTTTGAAGATTTTTGTATGTTAAAATATCAGATAGAGAATGAGGGGATAAGACAGTAGTAGGGGAACTAAAAGTGAGTTTCTTCGATTCTAGTATTAGAATACCTGCAGCTGCCAATATGTTGAGACAAGGGGCCCAACCTCAAACAATGTGATCTGTTTTGAGAGATAAGCAAATGGAGCAAATGTGGGGCCTAGCTGGTGTCCAAGCATGCCAAGAGCAAATCCACGGTTTTCTATGACATATAGGAGGAAGTGATGAAAAGGATCAGGAAGGTGGAGGGCCAGAGCTTCTAATAAAGTATGCTGAAGAGATTTAAAGGGAGTGGAAATGGAGGGTAGGAGAGGCTCATGAGGGTCACCTCGAGTAGCATTATATAAAGGAGCAGCTGGGAAAGAAAAGTTGGGAATTTATGCTCTGAGGTATCCAGTTAATCCTAAAAAGAAGAGTAGTTCTTGTTTTGTGGTGGATAGAGGAAAGTCACGAAGAAGGCTTTTTCTGTGTATGGTAATAGTTTTGAAGCCTGGGGACAAAAGGACACTAAGGTAAGTGACTTTCTGTTGGAATAATTGAATTTTTGAGGGAGAGACCCAATATCCCCTATCTGCAAGGAAATTGAGGGAACAGGTGTCTCACTTAGAGTCATGTAAGGTGGGACTGCAGAGCAGGAGGTCATTGACATACTGAACCAAGGTTGAAGAAGAGGGATCATAGGACTGGAGGTCTCGTGATAATGTCTGGCCAAATAAGTAGGAGCTGTCATGAAATCCCTGGGGGGAATACAGTCCAAGTAAGTTGGAAAGAAGTCTGAGAAGTAGGGTCAGTTCATGTGAAGGCAAATAAATCTTGGCAATTAGGGTGTAAAGGAATGGAGAAGGTATATTTGAGGTCTAGCACAGAGAAATAAGTGGTTCAAGGTGGGATGGTTGATAGGATGGTGTATGGATTAGGGACTACTGGGTGTATGACTGCAGAGTTGATGAGTCTTAGATCTTGTACTAAATGATAGGTGCCATTAGGTTTTTTAATTGTCAGTATGGAAGTATTATATGGTTAGTGGGCAGGTCGCAAAAATCCTTTTTCTAGGAGTTCTTGCATAATAGGTTGAAGTCCCAGGAGACTAGATTGGGGAAGTGGATATTGACGTTGAGAAGGAAAAACAGAGGAGTCTTTTAGCTTAATAAGAACTAGAAAGTAGGAGGTAATTGAGGGGGTTTTAGTATCCCAAACCTTAGGATTTATTTGGTCTGGTGCAATGGGCTAGGGTGATGAGTCTTTGATGGCTTGGTAAAGGACAAGGCAGAGTGGGGCAGAAAGAGATGGGTCAGCATCTATTAATTTAAAATCAAAAGTGAAGGCAGTACCTAATTTGGAAAGTATGTCACATCCCAGAAGGGAAAGTGGACAGGAAGGCAATACCAAAAAGGAATGTATAAATGAGAAATTGCCAATCATGCAATGTAAAAAAGGAGTTTGATGTGGACAGTGGGAAAAACCCTCTACCCAGACAATAGAGGTAGGCGACGTGGAGGTAGGACTGCTGAACTCTTTAAGAACTGAGAACCTAGCTCCTATGTCCAACAGGAAGGCAGATCATGAAGGCGATCTGCCATCATCACTGTTATCCTTGGCTCTGCAGAGGTAATCTTCATTGGACGAGAGAAACCAGGGTCTCGTCAGTCTTCAGAAGAGGCAAGCCTCAATAAGTCTGCTGTAGGTGCTGCAGTTTGGCTGGCCCTATGTCTTCTCTGGGCCAAGGGCGGTCAGCCTTCCAATGGCCCTTTCTTTTGCAGAGAGGGCATGGCCCTTGCAGGGGTCTTGGATTGGGGCAACGTTATACTCAGTGGCCTTCTTCATTGCATGTGTAGCATGGTCTAGGTGGTTGAGTCATGAAGCGGCCTTTGGACCCTGATGACTTAGGCAGGTTAGGAATGATGGCCTCAGTGACACTGTTTGTAATGTTTTGAGCTAGCATTTGATAATTTGGGGTTTGAGATTTTTTATTTTCTCTTCAGAAAACATCATCTCGCCCTATGTAAACCTTAAATTTGTGTCTAAAATCACGGCCTGGAGTGTTAGGGGTCCGTGCTCCAAGCATTTTAGCTTAAGTTTGATGTCGGGGTAACTTTGGTTAAGAAATAAGTCATGAGAACTTTTTTCCCATCTATTGTTTCAGAATCTGTTAGTATACTTGACAAAACCTTTGCTAAGGCATTGGAGGAAAGCTGAACATTATCAGACTTATGCAGTATGACTTCCAATAATTTATCATAATTGATAGCCTTTTGCAGAAGCTCTAAGTCCACAAAGAACGCAGGTAATAAAAATATCTCTACTTTTTCCTCTAGCATTATTATTATAATTCCAATCTGGCTTGGAGTCAGGGGCCATGGTGTCACCTGTAGGATGCTCAGTGTTTAACATATGAAATTGATTTGCTGTCTCTTTTGCCCTCTCCCACACTCGTTTGCACTCATCAGAGGTCAGGGTATTAGCTAAAATATCAAAACCATCATGCCAGGTAAGTTGATAGGACATAGTAATAAATTGAAACTCTTGAATAAAATGAGAAGGATTACAAATAAAGGAACCTAGTCTCACCTTAAGATGTGTGAGTTCAGTCATGGGGAAAGGAACATAAACAGAAAGTACACCATAGATTTCAGGACTGAGAGACTACACGGAGGAACTCTGAGGGCTAGTTGGAGGGGAGGAGTTAGAAGACAAGCTCAGATTGATTGACAGGGAAGTAGGAGGGACAAAGCATGGAGGCAACCGTGTAGTTGAGGGAGGAGCCAAATATGGTGGGGCCAGAACAGGAACTTCTCTGGTTTCAGAACAGGTGGCAGTTTGCCTGTGTGGTGCAGGTTCATCTGCTGGGTCAAATAGGTCTGGTTCAGGAGAGCAGAAGTGCCATTTGCTACAATAATTTTGGAATCACCTGAACATAAACTAGGCTTGGTTTTAAGATATGAGAAACCCTGAACATAGGGGACCTCACTTCATTTGCCAAGGAACTCATAATAGTTATATAAGTCTTGAATTAAAGAAAAATCAAATGAACAATAGCTTGGTTAGATACTTTGGTTGTCTAGTTTCTAAAGTGGCCAAACCTGGGTAGAGAGTTTAATTAACTTTTTTTGGCTTTAAGTCGAATCCTAATTCTACCAGGTGGTGTAATAAGCACCCCAAGGGGAATCAGGTGGGACAGAATGTCTTGCACCCATGGCGATTTGTTGCAGGAATAAAGCATGAGCAGAATCATGCAAGGATCAGGACAAAGGGTGGATGTCTCCACTGCTTTATTGCTGGTCATGAAGATGAGAACACAGTCTAGGACAGTCATCACTGTACCCCAGATCAGTTTCAGATCCTTGGGGCCAAGGAGAGCTTGAGACCTGGTGCCAGAAATTTTCATGTGAGGCATGGAAGCCCTGGGCTAGGCCATGCATAGTCAATAAGAATAGGGAACACAAGCCTTGAGAAATGGGTGAATTACTAGGGATGTAAGCAACCTAGCCCATGATTAGGGAAAACTCGCTCCTATAGGGGTACTCAGCAAGTCTGAATGAGGCTGGTGTTGAGTGCTGGTTAAGATAGCCTTGATGGATGGACATAAGCTAATGTGGTCTTGAGCGCTGGAAGTGGGAGAAGAGGACAGGGAGCCCCCAGGAGCTAAAAACTCATGGAAGGGGTAGAAGCTACCCTTGGGAGTGTTCCCTAATTATATCCCTCTTCTGACACCAGATGAAAGGGTGACACTCAACGGGCAGAGATCTCATAGACCACCAAGGCTTGTACAAAAGGTCTTTATTGGCGAGAGATGCTGCAGAGTAGTGCCAAGGGGGAGAGAAAGGAGAGAGAGACAGCAAAAGAAAAGTGCACCTTTATATAGGTTCAGTTAGGGGAAGTCTCAGAATGGTAACAGGACAGTATAATAGCCAATAAAGAGTTACTGCTCTGGTGGGAAGAGCCGTTAGGAGCTGGCCATAAATTTGAAATTTTCCGCCGGTAAATAGGACAGAGAAATGAGCTAAGTTTTGTGACTGGGAGATAAGGTGATGCCTAGTAGGCAAGTCCCTGTGCTTGGAGAGGAGCTGGAACTAGTGAGACAGCTAGTCATGGTCTGTTGAAAGCAGGAAGGGGCTTTTTGGGGAAGGGGCTTTTCTGGGGCAATTACCTAACATTGAGTACATTGTATACTTTTTTTCCCCATTCTTGTGATACTTTACTAAAAAGAATATTTTCCAGATTCATCCAGGTAAACATAACATATGTGAAGTCTCCATCATTTTTTATGGTGGCATATTATTCCATGGTGTACATATACCACAATTTGTTAATCCATTCATGGGTCGATGGGCACCAGGGCTGTTTCCATGTCTCGGCTATTATGAATTGGGCTGCAATAAACATTCTGCTGCAAATGTCTTTGTTATAAAATAATTTTTGATCATCTGGGTGTACACCTAGTAGACAAAATGCAGGATTGAACAGTAGGTCTGCTTTTAGTTCCTTGAGTGTTCTCCAAACTTCTTTCCAAAAAGGTCGTATTAGCTTGCATTCCCACCATCAGTGTAGAAGGGTTTCCTTCTCTCCACATCCATGCCAACATCTGTAATTTTGGGATTTTTTAATGCAGACTAATCTTACTGGAGTTAGATGATATCTCAAAGTGGTTTGGATTTGCATTTCTCTGGTGATTAAGGATGATCAGTAGTTTTTCATGTGTTTGTAGGCCATACACCTGTCTTTATCAGAGAAGTTTCTGTTCAAGTCTCTTGCCCACACAGAAATTGGGTTATTTATTCTTTTATTATTGATTAGTTTGAGTTCTCTGTAGATTCTAGTTATCAGACCTTAGACAGAAGCATAACCTGCAAAAATATTCTCCCATTCTGAAGGTTGTCTGTGTGCTTTACTTACTGCGTTATTGGCTGTGAAAAAAGCTTTTTAGTTTGATCAGATCCCAGTAATGGATTTTTGGTGTTGCTTCAATTGCCCAGGGGGTCCTCCACGCATACAAATTCACCCAGGCCAATTTCTTCAAGTGTTTTCCCTGCATTCTCTTCTAGTATTTTTATAGTTTCATACCTTAAGTTTAAATATTTTATCTAGTGAGAATTCAATTTTCGTTAATGGTAAAACGTGGGGGTCCAGTTTCAGTGTTCTACAGGTTGCCAGCTAGTTCACACAGCACCATATGTTAAGTAGGGAGTCTTTCCCCCACTGAATATTTTTGATAGGCTTGTCAAAGCTCAAATGATGATAAGTACCTCGGTTCATCTCTTCGTTTTCTATTCTGTTCCATACATCTACCTCTCTGTTTTTGTGCCAGTACCATGCTGTTTTGATCACTATAGATTTAGAGTATAGCCTGAAGTCTTGTAATGTGATACCTCCTGATTTGTTCTTATTTCTGAGTAATGTATTTGCTATTCAAGGTTTTTTCTGATTCCATATAAAATTAAGTACTATTTTTTTCAAGTTCTTTAAAGTATGACAATGGTGCTTTAATAGGTATTGCATTAAATCTGTAAGACTGCTTTGGGTAGTATGGGCATTTTAACAATGTTGATTCTTCCCAGCCATGAGCATGGTATGTTTTTCCATTTGTTAACATCTTCAGTGATTTCTTTACTCAGAGTTTCATAGTTCTATTTATACAGATTTTTAACATCATTTGTCAGGTAAATTCCCAGATATTTCATCTTCTTTGGCACTATTGTAAAATGAATAAAGTCCTGCATTGTTTTTTCAGCTTCACTATTGGTGGCGTATATATTAATAAAAGCTACTGACTTGTAAGTATTGATTTTGTATCCTGAGATGCTGCTGCATTTCTTGATCACTTCTAAGAGTTTTGAAGTTGAGTCCCTGGAATTTTCCAGTTATAGGATCATATCATCAGCAAAGAGTGACAGTTTTATCTCCTATGACCCTATTTGGATACTCTTCATCCCCTTCTCTTGCTTGATTGTGATGGCTAAGACTTCCATTACTATGTTGGATAGCAGTGGAGACAGTGGGCATCCTTGCCTTCTTCCTGATCTGAGTGGAAATGTTTTCAATTTTACACCATTCAATATGATATTGGCTGTGGGTTTGCTGTAGATGGCCTCTATAAATTTAAGAAGTATCCCTTCTATGCCTATTTTCTTAAGAATTCTGATCATGAAAGGATGCTGGATATTATCAAAGGCTTTTTCTGCATCAATCGAGATAATTATAGGTTCTTTGTTTTTTATTTTATTGATGTGATGTATTATATTTATAGATTTGTGTATGTTGAACCAACCCTATAACACTGGAATAAAACCAACTTGATCATGGTGTATAATTTTTTTGATGTGTTGGTGAATTCTGTTAGGTAAGATCTTATTGAATATTTTTGCATCAATATTCATTAATGATATTGATCTATAATTTTCTTTCTTTGTTGTATTCTTTCCTGGTTTTGGTATCAGGGTGATATTTGCTTCATAGAATGGGTTGGGAAGTACTTTTTTTTCAATGCTTTAGAAAAGGTTGTATAATATAGGTACTAGTTCCTCTTGATAGGTTTGATATAATTCGGAAGTGACGCCATCTGGTCCTGGACTTTTCTTTTTAGGGAGATTTCGTATTGGAGATTTTGTATTCATTTTATATTCCTATTTGAGTGGTTGATATAGGTCTATTCAAGATTTCGAATTCTTTCTGTTTGAGTCTAGGAAGGTGGCGTGCTTGGTCCATTTCCTTCAGACTTTCATATTTCTTGGAATAGAGATTTTTGTAGTAATCATTGAGGATTTTTTGAATTTCTGAAGTGTCTGTTTTTATTTTTCCTTTATCATTTCTGATAAATGATATTAGAGATTTTATTTTTCTATTTCTGTTTAGGTTGGCCAACAGCTTATAAATTTTGTTAATCTTTCCAAAAATCAACTTTTTGTTTCATTGATCTGAATGATTCTTTTGTTTTCAATTTCATTTAATTTTACCCTAATTTTGGTTATTTACTTTCTTCTGCCGGGTTTGGGGTTGGAATGTTCTTCCTTTTCCAGTTGCTTTAGATGATCCAGTAAATTTTTGGCTTCCTCTCTTTCTGTTTTCTTGATGAAGGCTTCCAATGCTATAAATTTCCCTCCTAGTATTGCCTTTGCAGTATCCCACGGATTTTGATAATTTTTGTCTTCATTATCATTTTCTTTTAAAAATTTTGGTGATTTCCTTCTGAATCTTGTCTTTGACCCAGCTATCATTCAGCCTGAGATTATTTAGCTTCCATGACTTTGTTTGAGTATGAAGATTTCCACTGCTGTTGAGTTCAGCTTGTATTCCATGGTGGTATGATGAGATACAAGGAATAATTTGTACACTTTTATATTTGCTAAAACTAGACTTGTTTCCTAGGATATGGTCTATTTTGGAGAATGACCCATGGGCTGATGAGAAGAATGTATATTCAGTTTTATTGGGGTGAAATGTTCTGTAGAGGTGTGTAATGTCCATTTGTTCTAGGGTCAGGTTTAAGTCTAATATTTATTTCTTGAGTTCTTCTTGGAGGATCTATCCAAACTTGTCAAAGGGGTGTTAAAATCTCCAACTATTATAGTGCAGAAACTTGTCAAGTTGTTCATATCAATTAGGGTCTGCTTTATGAATTGAGGAGCATTCTGATAGGGTGCATAAATGTTAATTATCAAAATCTCTTCATGGTGGATTTTTGTTTTGACAAATATGTAGTGACTTTTCTTATCTTTCATTATCTTTGTTAGATTAAAGCCAATTTTATCTGCTACTAAAATTGCAACCCTGCTTTTTTCTGGTTTCCATTTGCCTGTATCATACAAGTTCATCCCTTCACCCTGAGTCTATTTTTATCCTTTAAGGTATGGTGAGATTCTTGCATACAGCAGATATCTGGTCTGACTTTATGTATAGTTTATGTATCCAGTCAGCCAGCCTGTGCCTCTTTAGAGGATAATTTAAACCATTCACATTAATTGAGAGAATTGATAAGCCAGGTTGTGTTTTGGGTTTCATGATTTTCAGATATCTAGTGGACATTTTTAATCCTTTCACCATTGTGGAAGTTGGGTTTTGTTAAAAAAATTCTGGGTAAGTTTTCTTTGGAGGTAGTGCAATGTGCTGGTCACTGTGGAGAATGGGTCTGAGAATATCCTGGAGATCTGGTTTAGTTGCAGCAAATTTCTTCAACATGTCTATGTAATTAAAGTATTTGATTTCTTTATTACAAATGAAACTCAGTTTACCTGGATAGAGGATCCTGGTCTGGAAGTTGTTTTGTTTTAGAAGACTGAAGGTTTATGACCATCTTCTTCTGGCTTAAAATGTTTTGGCTGAGAGATCTGCAGTTATTCTGATAGTTCTCCCTTTGTAGGTGATACTTTTCTTACGTCTGTCTGCTTGCAGAATTTTCTCCTTCATCTTAACTTTGGCAAAGTTAATCACAATGTATCTAGGAGATGCTTTATTTGGATTGAGTCTTGCTGGGGTTCTGAAACTGTCTCCTATAGGAAGTTCTGTATATTTTGCAATGCTTGGGAAATTCTTCTCCAAAATCTCTTGGAGTAGAGCATCTGTACTTTTAGGGTCATCCTCTTCTCCTTTGAAAATTCCTATAAAACAAATGTTTGAGCTTTTGGTGTGATCCCACAACTCTCTCAGGAAATGATCAGTTTTTGCTCTCCATTTGTCTGACTCTTTGAGCGTTTGGGAACGTTCAAAAGCTTTGTTTTTCGTTTCAGAGATTCTTTCTTCTGCCTTGTCAACTCTATTATGGAGGGATTCTACTGTATTTTGGAGCTCCTTTACTAACTTTTTCAGTTCCTTGAGCTCTCCTATCTCTTTTCTCATTATGTCCATATCTTTGGTGACTTGGGCTTTGAATCCATTGATTTCTTGAGACAACTTTAGAACTACTCTTTAAAATTCAATTTCTATCTTTTCTTCCATGCTATTTATCTTATTTGCAATTCATATTCTGAATTTTATTACTGACATTGCTGCCATTTGAATGGAGTATGAATGGAATATTCCATTGTATCTCCTTTGTAATTTCTCGGGGGAGGGGGGTTGTTGATCTACTCTGGTTATTCATGTTGCCAGAGTTCTTCTGTTGGGTCTGCACGATGTTTATTTTCCACTGTTTGGTTATTAGAACTGGTACAGTGAGAATGAATTGGGGTTTCCAGGTACTAGAGATAGCCACTTACCAAAGCTCTAGGCTATGTAATTGTGGCTACAACTTTACAAAGGCCCCTTTCAGAGATTTGTCTGGAGACTCAGAGGACCTACTTGGTGAATATTGCAAGCTAGCTCTGTTCTGATATCAGTCAACCTCTACCCTATCCTAAGAAACCACAGTATTAGATTTAAGACTTGATTGTGAAGAGATACAAACAGCTGTGGCACCCAGACCCCACCCTTCAGCACTTTTCTTCTACAGAACTTCAAAGATCAACTTCAGAATGTCCCTGAGTGGATATCCTCAGACACGGGTTTCAACCAAATTGTCTCAGGCAGTGCAAACTCTGCCCAACAGAGAGGGATTCATGGGTCTCCAACAGCCCAATTGGAGCCAGGGCTCCACATTCCTACCCACCAGACTCCGGCCACACTATTGTCTACTTCTCTGCTCACAGGCCAGGCTGGAGCCAGGGACAACACCCCCACCCAATGGTCTCAGTTCACACACAGCTAGCCTCTGCTTGTCAGACCAGTTGGAGTCAGGGGACCATGCCCCAACCTCCCAGTCTCAGTCCACTGCCTGTCAAGCCTCTTTTCACAGGCTCTGTTGGAGTCAGGACACCAGAAGTATCCTCAGCTTTCAGTCCACACTCATCTAGCCTCTGCTTGCCAGACCAGTTGGTGGTGGACGAGTTGGACCACACCTCCACCTGGTGGTGGACCAGTTGGACCACACCTCCACCTGCTAGTCTCAGTCCACTGCCTGGCAAGCCTCTGTTTTCAGGCTCTGTTAGAATCAAGGCACCACACTCCGTCCACAGGTCTCAGTCCTCACCTGGTAAGACTCTGCTCACCAGCCCCACTAGAGGCAGTGAACCATGCCCTAACTCTCAGGTCTTGGTTCATATCCAGTAAGCCACTGCTCCAGGGTTTTGTTGGAATCAGAGGATGACACCCTTGCCCTTAGGTTACAGTCCACACCTATGAAGCCTCTGCTTGCAGGCCCAGCAGGGGCTGGGGACCAGCCCTGTCTGCCAAACTCAGTCCACACAGGGCAACCTCTCTCCCGTTGTGGTGCAGTCAGAGCCAGGGGTTCTGCACCCCATCCCACCACACAGCCTGAACCAAGGGTCAACACTACCACTGGCTGGGCATAGTCATAACCAGGGGACTGCTCCTACTCACACGAGTGTCCCTTTCTTCCTACACCCTCTTTCTTCCTTGTTAGTCACAGATTTCATCCTAATGGTTGCCAATCCACACTATTCCCAGATCTCTCAGGACCAGACCAAACCCTCTATGCTCTGCAGGGGGCAGAACTTCAGCCTGCCATTCGAAGTAGAAAGAGTGGACTGGGAGTTTGGACTTGTGGGGGAAAATATCTGTTCAGTTTTTATACCTGGTGGGGTCACAACTAGGTTCATAAGTGGGACCTCCCTGGAGAAAGAGACCTGGAGTTTAGCAGTTCTCTCCAGCAAGGTAAAATGAAAAGTCTTTTGCTCCCTGCTCGTTCGCAGATAGCCTGCGGCAGGCCTCCTGCTTGGGGGAGGGGTCT